>CATIWR010198718.1:0-18394 GCA_949677035.1 Omphalea diandra
ATTGCTATTCTCAAATAAAAATAACACATACAATTAAATTATGTAAATAATGACTATTCTCAAATAAAAAGAACACAACTAATGATATTCTTAAAAATTTTTATGTATAATTTTTAATCACTTTCAAATTTACAAATTATTCAATATCAATATCACATTAAGTAAAAATATTTTTAATTTTAATAACAACTAAGCACAGATTTTTATAGAAATTTCAGAATTTTTTTCATTATTTTTGTGAGCCTACATATTATAATATTTATTGAACCATATTAAAATTTATTCAAATTTAAAAACTAACCTTTTACGTTTTTCCACCGAAAAATAACTTCAATTCAACTCAATAATATATTTCTTTATTCCTACATATTATATAAAGAAATATAATTATTATCATATTTTATTATTTAATATTAAAAAATAAAATATAAAATAATTTTTACCTGAATATCACAAAAGGCAAGGGAGCAGACGAGAGAGAGCAGATGAGAGAGAGAACAGACGAAAGAGAGAGAGAGAGCGTTGAGTGTCGGTTGCCTGGGGGGGGTCACTGGCGGACGAACTGCTGCATAGCAGCAGAATCTCTGTTGTTGCCTACGTCCGCCGGTCACCGGCAGACGTAGGCTGCTGCATGCCTGCCCCCCTGCAGGCATGCAGCAGAATTTAAAAAAAAAAAATTAAAACATTCTTTGTCCGCCAGTTATTCGAGCGGACAAAGAATAAAAAATTCAAAAAAAAAAAAATTTTCGTTAACAGTAACGTCCCCCGGTTTAACCCGCGGACGAAACACGTTTTCCCCCGTACTTATCCAATTACGTTATGGATTGTTTTATTTTAATAAATATTTTTTAATTAATATTATTTTCCTAATTTTTTTTTTTTACATTACTTTGAAAATTAGCCCTCTACTAAACCCCGCTAAGGAAGCTTTATCTAGTTCCAAGACCTCTCCAATCCGATTCCCAATAGCCATGATCACTATTCTCGTCCTTCCCTGGAAGGGCATATCATAAATTTGTACCGAAAATGGTGTGTGGTGAAAATGCATCTTGGAAGGCTGGAAGGTACCATCTACTTCATGCAAAACCAAAATATTTTTATCAAAATGCTAAGGTTCCATAGCCAACACCTTTTCCTTATCTCTCCAATATTGAAATTGAAAGGAGAATAGATTGGGTGCAATGTCCTTTGCATCCAAACCTTTCACTGGCCTCCACAGCTTTTTCATTGTTTGAAAAAGCCCATAAGATTTGAAGCCCTTATTTTTCCACATTTTCCCAACCAGACACAATGAAGATTTTTTAGTTAACTCATTATCCCTTCCACCTATGACAATTGGTGTCTCATCCTCCTTCCCCAAAACCTCCCCATTCACTTCATTCACCATCCTAGAGCAACCTAACAAGTCCTAGATAAAGACTAGAACGAAAGAAAACTAATGATCAGAAGAGATCTGACCCTAAACATAGACACCAAGGAAACTCCTAAAAAAACCCTAAAGCTAAACATAAAAGACAAAAGAAAACACCAAACCAAAGGACCAAGCATGAACAAAACAACATCGATCGTGGGAAAACCAAAACCTATAAACAAGAGAACAACAGGACGTGGGAAAGAAAAACCGACACGATAAGGAGAAAACAACCAGGAGGAAACGACCGATGGGGAGGAAAACGAAACTAACCCAACGAAACTCTACAAAAACACTACGAAGAGACAAAAAACCTAACCCTAAGGTTAGAGACGTGACATCCTATGATAGGAGATGAAACCCTAAAGTTAGTGACTATTTGCCTAATATTACGTTTCTAAGCCTCTAAATTATCATATTAAAAGAGAAAACTATTATCCACTCCAGTGTTCACTCCCTTCTCGTTCTCTTTTTAGTTCAAAGTTTAGAGGAACTTATTATTTTAAATTGAATTGTCATATTTAGTTTTGATAAAAATTTTAGTTAATTAGTTGACAGTTACAATTTACAAGTGAACATGAAATTTTTAGTGAGATAATATCTTTTTTTTTTTTTACAAAGGTTTTACTAATATAGTCATCAAAATTGGAGCAAATGACACCTATGATCATTAAATTATATCCAAATTTCTATTATAGTCACAATTTTTCAATTTACTTTAGTTGGCATTTTGTTAAAATATTATTAAGTATTTTCTGGCCAAATTAACATAAAAATATTGATTAAGTATTTTTCAGGCCAAACTAAAATATTATTAAGTATTTTCTGGCTAGAAATTAATATATTTTTGGCTCCACCATCTAAGTCAACCACAATTTCTGAGAAATGGAATCCTATTTTAAAATAAGTGTTTTAGCATTCTATATTTTTATTTGGTATATCTACATAATGCAAAAAATAATGAAATATTTTAAATTTTTAAAATCTTATTTTTTAAAAATTTTGAAGTAAATTAATTTGTGAACTATGAAAATATAATTGAATCTTGTTCTATTTTCATTTCTTGGTATAATAAACATGCTCCAAGGGAAGTGTGATTCATTTCACTTGAAACTAATTTTTTTTTTTATACTTACTTTATATCTCACTTCATAGTTTCTCTCTCCTTTCTCTTGATTATCCCTTTTGTTGTGCTTTGATGAACAAAAAAAAAAAAAAAAAGCTATAGAGAGCTACAGAAACCTTAATATTTGAAACTAAAAAATCTAGCTCTTCTGTCACAATAGAGCAACATAAAGTTCCAAAGTGTGATTGCCATCGACCTTGTGTACTGAAGAAATCATGGACGAAACTGAATCTTGGAAGGCATTTCTTCGGCTGCAAAAGTTATAGGATGAATATTAATGATTTTTTTTTCTTGAATATAGATGAAACCCCACAAATCTTTTGCTTGATGATGGGTTTTATGAAGATAATGATAAGAGTTTTGCTAATTTTTATTGTATTTAGTTGTTTGGTTGATTCAACCATGAATGATATAATTAAAAGGATGATTCTTGAGATTTTAAATAAGGAGGATATTTATAAGTTAAATATAGAGCTTACTGAGGGAAAAGGGGAGATTATAAGTCTTATTGAAGGCGTAGTGGAGATAGAAAATAAAGATTATAAGTTGAAATGTGCCAAAAATCTAATGGTGGAAGGTGAAGGAGCTACTTAAAGGGATAACAATTTGATTGTGTTGGTTTTAATATTTTTCATGAGTATTGTTATAGAGATGAATTTGGAGAATTAGTGTCTTTGGAAGATAAAACAAGATTTGGGAATTAGTATACTTTAGCTTATGAAAATTATACAAAGCATTGTAATCAAAAAAAAAATTAAAATTATTCTATGAATATAGGGTCTTATTGTACTATGAAGATATACGTCACATGGAAATTTGAATTAATATTAAGTATTAGTTTGGTCAAATTAATAGGCCTCTCATTCTCTATATTGCTATACTGTTCCAACTGATTTGAATGATGAAATAAGAGATTTACATTTTATCACATAGCAAAAATGAAAAAATATAAAATAAAACGTGAAATTGCATTACAACTGTCATAGTGTTTTTATAAAGCTTCTAATAAAACTAAACAATATTACGCTTACTAAAAAGCACCTAACATTGAAGAAACGAGCTTCTAAATTCTTATGACCAAAAGATAGTATTTAGAAATAAGTTTCTAAATTTCTATACTAACCTTAATATGACCAATATATGCCCCTCATTACAAAAGTAAACAAAAAGTATAGAAAATGGCAGACAATGCTCATATAAATTTAGAAAATGATCTATATCATCTCACAAGTTTGTTCAACAAAATTCAAAAAGACAATCCAAACTATACTATAAAAATAAAGAACTTCACTACTAATGGTTTTAAGATTTTCCTCTCCTTAATGAAGAGAACTATGCTTACTTGTAAAATAAGCCTAACTATGGATTTCTCATCTAAATGATTATAGAGTTTGCATTTGTCAATTGAAATTGGTGGGATTTGCATTTTTTTTTCATGGTTTATAAAGGGCTTCATTGGTGGCTTGAAAATTTGTACTACGGGCTTGGAAACCTTAACTGCTACTTTAGTTTGCTTCATTACAGGCTTTGAAACGGTAGGCAAAATTGATGTATGAGAAAGTGTTTGCTATAGCTTCATCTTTTTTTACAGCAAGGATTGGCATTTGTTGTTACTTTCTTTTCCTTTGTGCTTTAATTATTGGGGGTTTCATTGGACTGATATGAAATTTCTTGTGAGTGGCTTGCGTTGAGTTGCTCCAACACTTATGTTCTTATCAATATCATTTAACTTTTATTTACTTTTTTGGCTTTAGAGGTATAACTCAAGTTGAAGCATAATTTTGAATGATATTTACATATTCATTACTCTTCCAATACTAGATATATGCATTCACCAATTAAAACATAAACATATGCATTTGCATAAAGCTTCATAAACAAGATTAGTGATTTGCAACATCACCATCTTTCATAATCATTACTTGGATTAATATTTTAAAATCTTGACCCATATGCCTTTTCTTAGAAGGAAGGGGTCTATAACGTATTATAAGTAGTAAAATAGTTTCAATTATGACATGTATGGTTATATGGCTAATAGGTATGTACAAGTTTCAATTCATTTTTACCTAAGGCATTGGTGGTTGTGTAAATATTTCTTAAGTTAAATTAGGTTATTGTTTTATGTATGGATGCCTTGCCAATGAGATTTAATGTTGAAACTATTATCATTAAACGTGTTACTACTCCCCTAGACAAACAAAAGCAACCATTTATATCATACAAATAAAAAATTTAATTTAAAATATGTTCTGAAATGTGAACTCATTTATGTGTTTTATACATGTTATTTTGACTTAAAACTATGAGATATAACTGATATAATTTGCACTTTTAGTGTTTTATCTTGTTAGGACTAATTTAGGTTTAAATTAAGTTTGTATTAGGAAAAAGGGAAAAAAAAGGCTTGAAAATTATAAATTAGGAAACTTGTATGGCCTAATGCATGGCCTGTGTAAGTTAGCTACAAAAAGAACCTACTACGAAATCAAAGAAAATCAACTTAGGAGATGTGCATGGCTGTGGGGTAGGTTATATGAATCACTTGCAAGTCGCCTTCACAAAAATCACCTCAGCCAAGTTGCATGTCCCAACAGATGAGCCATGCATCATCGTGCATTACTCGTGACTTTATTGCGCAAATGTTCCTAATTCAAATTGTACAAACTTAGATCCTTATAAATAGTTTTTTTTCAATCCTTTAACTTAGAAAACAACTTCATATAACATTTTTTTAATTAATAAAGCTTTGTAAAATAAGAAGAACAATAATTTCTTTATAGATTGAAGGCAAATTTTGAGAGCTTTACAAGCCATCTTAGTTGTTTTGCTTATGAGGTTTTATGGAGAAGGATTACTCAACTCTTTCTTTCAATTTTTCTAATTCTACAAATTATAATGACTATGCAATTGTTTCTTTATATTCATTCTTTGATTAACATGATAAATAACTAAATTGTTATCTAGGAATTGAGATATAACCCTTAACTTTTTTATGGTTATAAGATTTTTTACTTTGATTTATGACAATTGAACTTGATTTAGCATTTATATGCTTAACATTCTTATATGTATTAGAGGTTAATATTTATATGTTTAAAGTTTGTGTGAAGTAGCAAAGGTGGAAGCATAGTACTAGTTCATCAATTTTTAAACTTAAGATTATTATGACTTGGGGATAAGCACAATCCTTTGATATCATGCAAGATTAGCCATAACCTAATGGGTTTCTTCTAAATATTTTGTGACCATAAAAATAGGCACAAATTTAGTATGAGCACACCTAATATAGCTTGAGAGAGCTTATTAGATATTTTAGAGTAATTGATCTTCAAGAATCAATTCATTCATAATCAAAATCAAGTAAAGAATATAATCATAAAAAGTTAATATGGTGAAATCCAATTCCTTGAATTTTTCTTTATTGAGGTAGTTTTATTATGATTAGGTAATCTATTTAGTAAATTTAGTTTCAATAATTAAATCTTAACTTCTAATTTCATTTTTATATAATATTATAATTCAATAATTTTGTTACTTGAACTTACTTCCTCATAGGAATGATACTTAACTCATTATTATATTAATTGTCATGATTTGTGCTCTTACAAGAATCTCATAACAAGTTTTTTACACTATTGTCATGGAAGACAAAGTGTCAATATCAATTCTAGTTGAATTCTTTATTAATCTAGATTTTTTAAAACTTTTTATTCTTAATTTTTGGTTTTTTAATGTTTTATATGCAATCCTTTTTGCGCATGAGACACACCTAAAGCTTACAGTGAATTGAGTTAATCCCAAGACCAACTACACTTTCCATATTTAAAGAGAGCAAAGGACAAGATAAGGGCAAAAAAAGGAACTAAGGAGCATGAAGATAATGTTTAAAGGACATTGTATGAGTATGTTAGACCTAATGTTAATAGTGCCCAATCGAGCATTGCATAACCAACTATAGTTGCTAACTACTTCAAAACTTGTCCCCTCAATAATCTAGATGGTTCTACAAATAAATTTTAAAGAGGGAGCTATAAAAAATCTTAATCCACATATTGTGAATTTTATTGAGATTTGTGCAATCTTTAAAATTAATAGTGCGAGTAATGATGTTATTCGTTAATGGCTATTTCCTTTTTCTTTAAGTGACAAAGATACCACTTGGTTGAATTCAAATGGAACACAACTCTTTCACTATAAGAAGGCTATGTCAAATGCATTTTTTTGGCAACTGTAAACACTAGATTTTGGGTCCTTAAGATGTAAGCCTAATAATGAGAAACTACTTGAATTTTTCCCTAAAGAATAGGGAAAATAATGCTTAAGAAAAGGGCAAAAGCTTAGGAGAAGTCTTGAATCAAACCTACCTTCAAATCAATCAAACCCTGAGACCCTTTTAGGAAGAAGAACAATTATATATACAACTAACTTAGATGGTTATATGCCAATTAAAAAGGGCTATACATATAACCTGCTAAAGTTTCAAAGAAAGATTCTTTCAGAATAATGAGCCTTCAAACTTTAAAGTGTTTTACAACTAACCCAAGTTTTATAAAAACCACCCCATGGTTGTACGAACAACTTTTAAATCCTAATCTCTAGAATTTTCCTTAATATTATATGCTACAAGTGTGACATAAGATGCAATTTAAGTAATTGGGATTAGTTGTACCCATCCACTTTTATAAATATCCATTCCATTAAAAATAGAAGAAAAGGCTCTTGAACCCTAACCAAACTCTTCTAAAATTGATTCTCAGACCCTAAAGAAAGCTTCACCTAAATAAAAACCACAAACACCTAACACATACCCATAGAATTCAAGGTAAACCATGTTTTTCACTAGCTTTTCACATTCTATCCCTTTACATTTGAAGAAGATTCTAATACCAAAGTTCTTTTGAAAACTAAATATAATCTTAGGAGTCCATCCCTTAGCCTTCTCTTTCTCCTTCCCTTTCTTCTTCCTCTTTGAAATTTCTAGATTCAACAGACCCAATGGGCTATATGGATGAGTAATGGACTATACATACCAGTGGATGAGTTGTATAGACCACTCTTTGATTTGTATAACTCTCTTATATTCATAGCATTATTTCAATAACTTTATTTATGTTTGTTTGTTGTGTTTTTCTTGTTCTCTTATAATCTTGTGAACCTTTTATAGTTAGGGGTGAAAATTATTTGGTTCAAACTAAAAAATCAAACTGAACCACGCCAGTTTATAAATTTAGTTTGATTTATTTAGTAATTCAGTTCAATTCAATTTGAAAATTTGGAAAATTCAAATTTCTCTGTTCGGTTTGATTTTTAAGTATTAAAATTTTGATTAATTGAATCGAATCAAACTTTTAGAAACTTCATCATTTTAGGTTTATTAAGTAATTTCTTAGTCCAAATGCTTGTTGATTTCAATTAAATATAATTTTAGAAGATTAATCATAATATTTCTTAGTCCAAATCTAATTTTAGAATATTAATCAAAATATTTCTTTTTGATTGTGATTAAATGTTTAAATTCTTGTTGATTTATGAATGTGCTAAGATTTATAGTTTGCAAATAATGAGATTATTGAATAAAATTAGATTATTGAACTAATCTAGTGTCTTAATAATTAGCAAGCATTTTTAATTCTATTTAGAGGTGAACTTGGGCATTTTAATCTTGGGCATTTTGCCTTATATCATATACATTGGATTAATAGTTTATGTACTTTGTTGATTGAAAAATCTAAACTATTGTTATGTTTTATTTTGTAGATGAATGTGAAAGACACATAAACCAATACAAATCCTCCTAAATCTTCAACAACCACAAATGCTAGTATAATTTCTAAATTGAAGAGAAAAGTAATGAAGTTATGAACTGATGCTTGGTATCATTTTTCAAAATTTATTAAAGATGAAGGCAAGCCAAAGGCGATGTGCAACTATTATGGCAAGTTATATTCATCTGACCCAATGTGAATGACACTACTACACTTCACAATCACATGAAATCTTGTAAAAAGAATCCACTTTTTGTGCCCACACATCAAAAACAAATATCTTTGCAACCAATCTCGTATGTAGATGATGGGAAGGAGGAGTGACCATGTACTTTAAGTACTTGGAAATTTGATGTAGACTATATTAGGAAAATATTAGCTGAACTGGTTATTGTTGATGAGCTGCCACTCAAATTTGTAGTGAAAAAAGGATTTAGGAAATTAATAGCTATTGTGCAACCTAAATTCATAATAGCATCCTAATGATCTATTATTCAGGATTATTTTCACTTATACATGGATGATAGGAAAAAATTGAAATATTACTTTCATAAGCCTAAGCAAAGAGTGTGCCTAAGTACAAACACTTGGACTTCATTACAAAGAATTAACTATATGGCCATTATTGGTCACTATATTGATAGTGATTATAATTTACAAAAAAAAAATATTAATTTCCTTCAAATTAGTAGCCATAAGGGAGAGTATATTGGTATGGAAATTGAGTCTTATTTGCTTGATTAGGGGATTAACATGGTATTCACAATCACAATTGATAATACTAGTTTAAATGATGTAGCCATCAGATATTTAAGGAGGAAATTGATTAGTGGGGGCCTAGTATTGCAAAAGGAAATTATCCTCATATGAGATGTGTTGCCCATATTATCAATTTAATAGTTCAAGAGGGGCAAAAAGAAGTTAACATGTCAGTTAAAAGGGTTCGAAAAGCAATGAGATATGTGTGACAATCTCCTGCTAGAATGAAGATATTGGGAAGATAGAAAACAAGAGCTTGGTTATTTTAGATGTCCTTACTAGGTGAAATTCCACCTATTTAATGTTGAATACAACTAAACATTTTGAAAGAGCATTTGAGAGGCTTCAAAATCAAGATCCTTTCTTTAATATGAGTCTTCTTCATGAAGATAGGAGTGGTGGGGTACCTAATTCTTTAGATTAGGAAAATGTCAGAGTTGTTGAGCAATTTTTTTGATCTTTCACTAAAGATTTTTGGATCTTTATAAGTTACATGTAATGATCTCTTTCTTAAGATTAGTAAAATTGAATGTGTGTTGCAAGATGGAAAAATAATGATGATGTTAAGTTGCAATTTATGGGTGAGAAAATGAAGAGCCAATTTTACAAATACTGGAGAGATCCAAATAAAATGAATAAGCTTATATTTATGGCTATTATTCTTGACCCACGATATGAGCTAAAGTTCATGAATTTTGCTTTTGGTGGAGTATATCGTGAAAAAAAATGTGTTGAATCGGAAAAGAAAATAAAACATGCTCTATTTGAGTTGTTTGAAGAGTATAAAAAGTTCTTGCATCTTGTAACAATTCGTGCAAATTAAACTTCTCTTTCAACTAAAGCAACTCAAAGTCAAAGTGAAGGAGTGAAAAAACTATATTTAATTTGGGGGATAAATTTAAAAAGAAAACAATAGAGAGTGGAGCTTCAGATTCTTTATCAGACCTTGATTGTTATCTGAATGAGAAAGTTATGGTCTGAAGGATGAGGAGAGTTTTGATATTTTAAAGTGGTGAAAACTTAATGCAAGTAGATTTTCAATTCTCTTAGCATTGGTTAGAGATGTGTTGGCTATCCCTACATCTACTGTTGCATCAAAGTCTACTTTCAATACGAAAGGAAGAGTTTTTTTTATAAGTTTAGGAGTTCTCTCACTCCTAAAATAGCAAAGGCTCTCATTTGTATACAAGATTGGATGTGGCCCCCACATGAATCTATATCAATTGAAAATGGTTAATTAACTCTCATGAAGATTTGGCCTCTCTAAAGAAGCTTGAAAATGGTTAGTTAAAATTTTTACTGATTTTATTTATATTAATATGTAACTGTAGCTTGCATTTGACTGATATTATAATTTACTTTTTAATTTTTCAGATTTTCCAAGCGAAGATTTGAATTGCACTAATGAGAATTTGCTTGATGACTGAAATTAGATGTTTTTTTTTTTATGTTATGTTATTTGTAATTTTTGAGACATTTGTAATTTTCCTTTAAGCAAAAAAGATCTTTAAAATTTTTTATGATTTTATCATTAAACAAGTGATGGAGATGGTGGACTTTTTATCATTTAACATTTAACATTTTGAATTTGAACTTGTTTGTAATCAAAATTTATGTTGGCATTTGGCAATTTGAACTTGTTTGTAATAGTTTGTTATGTTAGAAACTTTATGTAAGATTTATAATATTTGTCTTAGAATTTTTATTATTGGTATTAGGATTTATAATATATATTTGTCTTAAAATTTTTTTTTTATTATTATTATTAGATTTTATTGTATTAAATCTTTAATGTTTGAAATTTTTTACTAATTTGTGCTTTCAAATAAAAATTTTAAAGTCTAATAATATAAAGAAAGTCCAATGAAATTGAATTTCATAAAAAGTCCAATAATATCAGGCTTTTAAAAAGCTTAAACTAAAAAACCGAATTGAATATTTTGATTTGGTTCAGTTCGATATTATATATAATTTGATTTGGTTTGATTTAAAAAATATGCAATTTAATAATTCAATTTGAATCAGTTTGGTTCGATTTGAACATAATGTCCACCCCTACTTATAGTAGGAATAGGGTAGGTTACAAAGGCCTATGCTCCTTATTTTTCATTTTGAGGCTATGATCACTAAAAACACTTGATTTAGTTTGTGTAAAGTGATATATTTTTGTCTTATTTACGTTGCTTTGTTTGCTTTATGTGTATGATTATGGGTGAACATGAAAGGAAAAGGGTTATAACCCTTAGGATCTCTTGATTCACCAATTTTAATAGTTATTTTATGATGTGTTAATGAGTTTGCCATTTGGTCACTATAATCATAAGTGAAGATAGGCTAGCCCTCTTATGGCTAGTTTGCCTCTTTTTTTTTTTTTTTTTCTCTCTTTTGTGACATTAGTTGTAACATATGCAAACAAAGGAGGGCTTGTTATCTTAGGATTCCTTTTTTTTTTTTTTTAATCATTTCTATGTGTTGATTAATGAGTTGGGATTTTGATCTTTCAGATATTTTAATTGTTTCTTTATGTCTCCTAGCATCTTAGCCTCCCCACCCATGGCTAAGGATCCATTTTTCATTGCCCTTGATATAATAGACATCTTTTGGAATACATGGAGAGAGGATTTTAAGATCCTATGACCCCTTATTGTCATTTTTATTTTTTTTTCTCTAAGGTTCCTTGGCCATTATTTATATGCCTATCATCACATATTTCATCTATTGATGCCTTTATGTGCTACCCTCATGTGTTGTGTTCCATATTATGCTTCATATGTTTAATGATGATATAGATAGTAGATTAGGTCTCCTAACGGATCCCTAACATGGTAAACAACATTGGATATTATGGACTAAATAGGCTAGGACCCTAAGATATAAGATGAGGTAATATGCTCTCATTCTTATCGCTTGTTTCTATTAGGCTTAAGGGTTGTTTTTTAATATTTTACTTATGATTTAGGGACTAATGTGTGCTTCTTGTTGTAGGTTAGAGTAGCCATCTAATGTATATTTCATGTTCATTTAGTTAATTGCATGTTAATCCCCATTTATGCTTACATATGTACCTCCCCCTCTATGGTGATTGCTTGTAGCTAATTGGATGTTGTGAATGTTTGATAATGAATTAGATGAATGTTTTAGGGTCATTTAATATGGACTAATTAATCGATAAGCTAAAATTATAATTGTGAATCAAAAATACCCAAAGGTCGGATTTTAAAATTCATGCAGTTTTGGAATGTCTAACCTCTTCTCCACATTGTACCCAATTCTCAAACCCAATTTTTGATAGTGTGAAGATTAATTGGCCCTTTTAGATTAACCTCTTAGGCTCAGAATCTCTCTTGCCTAGAATTTTCTCTCCACCAAAGTCGAATAATGACTCTAGTAAAGCTTTTGGTGTAGTACCAAAGTATTGCCCATATTGACTCCTATTGGCCACTTGATTCAAATAAAGGTTTTTATATATCATAAAGCCTTCTAAAGATCCTCCAATGATCTAAATGAATTCCATTGAATGGGGTTGTATCAATGTATGACCCATATTCTCTTAACCTCCCAATGGTCAATAAAAGGTTAGAAGTCACAAACAAGATCCATCCATTTGAGCGCAACCACAAAAATTGAGGCATTCACACTAAGTTCTCGTGTTGGGCATGCTACATGTTGCTTAGGCAATGTTTTTTTTTTAATTCTTATTACCTCTTTTAACTCTTTTAAATTTCATTATACAATTAACTTTTATAAATAAGATCTTTAACTATGGGTTTGTATAATCCATCAACAATTTATGAGCGATAAAATACTACATCTTCAACTTTTAAAAACTATAATCTCTTAAAGTTGTATAAAATTCAAATTTAAAAGTAATCACTTAAACTATAATCTATTATCTCCTTTCACTTTGCTCTCTCTTTCTTCTTTTTGTACTTCTCTAATTAGATTTTAAGAGGTTATTTCTAGCCATTTTGACTAGAAATCAACCTATATATTTTTTTTATTTTTTTCCCTATTTCTTTTTTTTTTAGTAAAGTTCATATCTACAGATTTATTGAGTTTATTCTAATTTATCTCCTTAGATCTTGTGATAATATTTAGATTTACTCATTTTTTTGAGTTTATTAGAATTTATTTTTTAAAATCTTAAGATTTTATTATTTTCATATTATTATGGATTTGTGTATTTTGTTGTTATATCTTTTGATAGCAAAAGATTTGGTATTTTGGTGTTTATATCTAATATTTTATTGGTTTATCTAAGGTACAAGAATCTGTGAAAGCATTATCGAGTAGTTTTTTAGTTCATGAGAATTAAATTGAGTTCATAAAAAGATAAAATATTTGAGTAGTAATAGAAAATTATCACTAGAGTGAAGCGTACTTTCCACCAATTACTCGAGTCAAATACTAGGTTAAGTTCAAGTTACATATGTGATTTATCTTAAAAATTGTTATAAAAATATATAATCATATAAGGTTTTGTAAATCAATTTTGTACTATTTATTCAATTAACAAAATATCTATTTTTTTTCCAAAAAACAAACTTTACAAGTCTATATATCTTCCTCAATAGCTATCTGGAAATCATGTTCTTTATATAGTTTAAAAGTTTGAAATCTTTAATTTGTAAAGTATAAATATCATGGCACAATATACACTAAAAAAAAAAGTGAATCAAGAAAATTATTATTTTAAACAAATAAAAAAAAGTACAAAAGTTAATATGTTATTATGTCACAGTTCAGTTAAATCCAAAAAAATAATCAAGAAAAATCTTTATAGAGGCTTTAATATTATTGTTGCATAGTACCAAAAAAAGATTAAAAATAGATTAAGTTATACGTCCCAATCATTCGTCAATGATACTGATAAAATCCTTATCAAAATATGTTGAAATTATGATAAGTACTTATCAACAATAATAAGATTGGAAAGCAATTTGGAGTGTCTCCAGGCCGCCACTTTGATACTTAATTCAACATGAAATTCAAAAAGAAATATATTGAATGAAAAAATTAATTATGGAGCATACCTAATATGAGCTCTATTTATAAAATATTAGTTATGGAGAATACTTAATATGAGCTCTGTTTATAAAATATTAGGTATGGAGCATACCTTATATGAGCTATGTTTACAAGAGTGACTTAAACTCTTACTTGTCTTTATAGGATAAGAAATCATGTTATAGTCTTATTGGGCCAAGCCATATAGAGCAAGTATAATTATTTAATTGATTTAGCTAACGTATTTTTTCTATAGTCCAAGTCTGTTTACATCTTTACATCTTTTAATTTTTTGAACTCTTTTCAAATCAACATGAAGTCTTCATTTCTTTAGTCTAAGTGTAACTTTTAAATTGTATAGATATTATTAAATAAAATATTTAAAAATTCTAATTTCAAAAATTGCGCACCTCTTTTGGGCACAATTGTTGCCTTTTACTATTATTACCGATCAAAGTGATTAAAATAAATATTAGAAATATTATGAACCCTTTTGATTCAAGTTTACATTTTGAACAATCCTCTTAATTGTGATGTGTATAAATTTTATCTTACCATCATTAGCTATCTATAAGTTCTTCTCAGACTTCAATAGCCAAAGCAGAAGTAAAGAAAAAAAAATTATTCTCTTTACTTAATACATCATCTCAAATTAACTCTCAATTATTATTAAATTTTTTAATTTTTAAAATTTTTTACTTTCTTAATCTTATATTAATAACTAAAATTGAAGTAATTATGAACATTTAGTTTTCACATTTATTATTAGATCATTGATAACAAATTTAATTTTTAATACTGTTTAGTAATTTAAAATCAAATATCGAATAGCTAATTTTAATTTGTATATAACATTAAACTTTAATTTATATCAATAATATTGATATATATGATGTACAATTTTATGAAAATCACCTAGTTTTAAAATTTTTTTATAAATGTTCTTTTAATGTTTTAAATAAATTTTAATTGTATGTGATTTATTGTATAATTTCATACAAATAAGGGATTTGAAAAACTTCACAAATCGATAATTCAATTTTAATTCTCTAAATCTGAACATCTTTAATTGGCAAGTAAATTAATCTAAATTTCTCTTTTTTCACTTCTATATATACACACACGTACTACGAATATGTATTTTTAAACTTATTTCAAGAAATATATAAGTTAAAATTTAAAAGATGAAATTAAAATTTTTAAAGAACTGTTGGACTAGGATGATTAATCTCTTAAGTATTGGATCTCTTTTGATCTTAACAAAGGAGATTGATCAATTCTTATGTTTCAATTAAGTATTGTTTTGCAGTTTTTAGTGAGCCTCAAAATTGAAAGTTGGATGGAGTTCATAATCTCTAAAGAAAGCAAAGTGTCTCTTAATTTGCGACCACAACTTTAAATATCGCGACTGCGACTAAGCTTAAGACAAGTTGAAAATTGGACAAGCAAATTTGTGAGCCACTTCTCTGTCACAATTCATCCAAAGATGAGAGTCCCAAAGTCACATACGAATTCGCAGTGTGTGTCATGTCTCAGTCGTGACCTCGAATTTCAAAGTAACTCAAGAGGGAATCAAGTTCACAACCACAACATGACAAGTGTCTCAGGTGACCGTTGGAAGACAAAAATCACGATGACAACTTGTGGGTAGCAACCGCGAATCGTGACATTTTGACAGACGAATTAACGTCCTAAGTCGCGCCTTGTACAGGAAAAATCACGATCACTGCTTTTGTGAGCAGGTGAAAGACAATGACTATATTTTTCTGGTGAACCAATGACAATATGACATGTGGACTAGCCGTTAGATATAAACAGGGTTTTCTGCCGCAAGTTTTGGCTCTGGTATGAAAATTGGAAAATCACGATCGAGAAAGAGTAGTAGCGACCACGAACAAATCCTGACAAGCATTTAATGCAAAAATCTGTCTAGCATACTTTGAATATTTGCTACCAGTTTTATTGCAGCATCTCTTTGGTGGATAGAGACTATACATACCTCACCAAACAGATGCAAATGCAAGAGAATTCATCAATTTGTAACCCAAACTCTTGCAATTTTGCTACTCAATCTTTTCTCTTTTTTAGGTAATTGTTTGGTGTGAGCATAAATACCATTTGTAAAGGTTGTAGTGTGAGCTTGTAAAAACACTAAGAGAGGTTGTTGTGTGAGCCTTAAAAACACAAGTGTAAAGGTTGTTGTGTGAGCTTCAAATTGTGTGAGTCTCAAAAACACTAGTGTAAAGGTTATTGTGCGAGCCTTCAAAACACAAGTGTAAAAGTTTAGTGTAAGCTTGAAAATACCATTGGAAGATAGTGGAACGCCCAATTGCTGAGAATTGGGGAGTGGACGAAGGGTCGATTATACCCAAACCACTATAAATCTTATGTCTCCATTTTACTCATTTTCTTTCTGACCTTCTTGTTTTAATTTTTATACACCAATTCAACCCCCCTCCCCCTTCCCCCTCCCCTTCTTGATGTCTAGGGCCAACAAGTGGTATCAGAGCCTAAACACTCAAACAAACCTTTATTGGTGAGTAAAAGATCATGGCACAAGAGGGAATCCACTCACACCTCAAGCCTCACTTTGATGGAACCGACTATACTCATTGAAAGTATAGAATGAAAATCTATCTTGACACAGATGTGGTTGTAAAAGAATGGAAGCCACCCACTAAGGTAGTAGATGGAATTGAAGAACTTATCCTAAGAGAAGAATGGGTTGAAACTTACCGGAGATCAAATGGCAAAAATAAAAGGGCAATGAACATTCTTCTAAGCTCTTTTTAGAGAAAAGATTAGAAGAGTGCAACATTGTCAAACAACACATGCCATTTGAAAACCATTTGAGAATTACCATGAAGGCATAACTCTAGTAAAGTCGAGCCGGTTGGAGATGTACGTAACCGAATGAGAGCTATTCATGATGAAGGACAATGAAAACATTACTGAAATGACGAATATGCTCCTATCTATCATCACCAATATGAAGAAATTCGGAAGGACACTCACAAACTATGAGGTAAATATAAAAATCCTCAAAAACTTTCCTTTAGATAAATTTAGTGCTAGAGTGTGTAACATCCAAGAGTCTAATCCGAAGATTGGAAAGGTGCCAACAAACGTTTTGATAGGAAAACTCTTGACTCATGAGTTGGCCTTACAAAAGGATGAACAAATGAAGAAGATAAAAGGCCAAGGAGATAAAACAAAAAAAGAAAGAAGAACCCTGACTCTCAAGTCTTCAACAAAGGAGAAGGAGGTAGAAATTACCTCAAGTGATGAAGAAAGTGACAAGGAAGAAGAGGAGCTAGCAATGCTCTTAAGGAGGACAAAGGAGTTGATCAAAAGAAGAAAAGAAAGAAATGGCTTCAAGAAGACAACTCCTAGTCCAAGAGAGAAATCCAATGATGTCACTTCCTATAAATGTGGCAAGCAAGGCCACATCAAGTATAAGTGTCCCAAATTGAAGAAGAAGAAGAGATGGGACAAGGAGAAAAAGAAGAGTTTTTTAGCCACTTGGGATGATAGCTCAAGTGAAGAAGAGGAAAAAGGAAAAGTTGCCAATATTTGCTTCATGGCACAAAAAGACTCTACAAATGAGGTAAGAACTTCATCTTATTCTAATTCTGATTTTGAATTTGATGAGATTGATGAAGAGCTTCTAGAGGCTCTAACCATGAGATGTGACAAATACAAGTCACAAATGAAATCTTACAAAAGAAAATGTCAAAAGCTAGAGGATGAATATCAATCCCTCAATGACATTGTAAGAGAATTGAGAGCATTTAATGATGAGCTCAAAAAATCAGTGGATAGTCTTTTTATTTCATCTTCCTCTATGGCTTCACTTAGAAAGGAGAATGATACTCTAAAAGGAGAAGTCATTGAGCTTAAAGGCTCAATCTCCAAGTTCCATAAAGGAAAAGAATTTTGGACACTTTGATTGTATCACAAAGACCTCCACTAATTAGACATAGTCCAGGCTTCAATGGAGCCTCTTCATCTTCTCAAACTATATTTGTTAGATCCTCGAAACCTCAATCCTCAAGGGTAAAGGTAATTGGGAAGAAAAGTGCTTCTAGTATTAAGCCTTCTAAGCCTAAGGGCCAAAGGAAGGCTCCCCTAAGCTCTAGAACTAAGACTCAAAGAGCTAACCATGCTTATATGTATAATAAAAAGCATGGTCATTCTCATAAAAAGTTCTCTACTCCTACTCATCATACATGTTCATGCATGTATTCATATGACCAAGGTATGAGAAGGCCTCCTACTCATACTAAATTTGTGCATAGGAGAAAGACTCATAAGTCCAAACTC
>CATIWR010198725.1:0-20695 GCA_949677035.1 Omphalea diandra
ATGACCGATCACCATCGATAAAGAAGAATCTTTCTAAATCACTTCGGGTCAGCGGGGCCTTCAAGCATCCGAAATACGCCGGGGTTGTAAATGACATAGCGTTCCTGACGTACTGGAGTGGAGTTATAACATTTGAATTTCCTTTCCTTCCGATCCCTGGACTCTTTCTTTCGTAAATCTTTGGAGCGTATACCAGAGTGAATCTAAGCATTACTTTATGTGGGAACGTCGATATCTAAATCTTCCATCTCTAGCGTGGATGGATAAGGCTGAAGCTAGTCCTTTTCGTTGTGATGGATTGGATTCTGCAAGAAAGGCTATTCTTGCCTGCTCCGCTACTAAAGAGAAAGCAACTCGGTCTACCGAAGGGACAGGACAGAAAGTCATTTCTTTTCCCCACCTAAATAACTGCGACAACTAGTCAAGAAAAAAGGAAATAAAGCCTAAGCGAGACAAGAAGGAATTAAGGAGCTATTCCCTTAGTGACATTAGCATCTTTCTTTAAATTAGAACATTCGGACATTGTAGGCTCTCCTCCAACAAAGGACTGGGAAAAAAAAAAGACTCACATTCCCGGATAAGCAGAAAGTCACTATTGGATTTTGCAGATGTCAGATTGCCAACCAGTTGAAGACCGTCCAATTCCCGTACCCGGAAGTCGATGTCTTTTGCATGGTTCCTTCCAGCCAGTAGTCAGAGAGCTTACCACGGGAGAACCAACCAAGATGTATGTCGTCCAACCCAACCTCAGACTCTTTCTTCCCGACCTATTTGACTCTCTGGCCGCAGTTATTTAGGTGGTATCCCGAGATTGAAGAGATTTAATTACTCCCCGGAACACACAAAATCAAAATATGAACTAGGTAAATAGAAATGGAAAAGAGATGTTTCCAATTCATCAAAATCAGAAGCTTTTTC
Organism: Omphalea diandra; assembly: GCA_949677035.1. Taxonomy (NCBI): domain Eukaryota; kingdom Viridiplantae; phylum Streptophyta; class Magnoliopsida; order Malpighiales; family Euphorbiaceae; genus Omphalea; species Omphalea diandra. Next base: position 919 of record CATIWR010198725.1, read on the forward strand.
TACATCCATATGATCTACTAAAGTAGATCGGTATTGCCCATATAATGAAAGTAGATCTTGGTCCATGGAGTCCAAAGAAGGTAAGAACTCCAACCTGTCCGATGCTTCTTCGGCCAAATACAATATACAAGTGGGACCTGCACTATGAGCAAGCTGTGCGAAAAACCGCTTCTTTTTTCCGGTTCCGAAACAACTTGGGCGAAATGGGGTTCTACCGGGAAACCATGGATTTTTTAGTTTTCGCCATTGGTTACTGGTCGAGCCACTGGAATGGAATGAGATAAGAATCTCTGGAGATCTTTCCTCTCCACTTACTCGATACAGGCTTTCCCTCTGTAGAAGACTTCTTCCGAATGGCATAATTGTCCGACACTACGTTCCTCGATCTTCAAAGAAGACTGACTCCTCCTACTCCTCCTTCTTCTTTAGGATAGGATCGTCGTTGGTCCTTCTTTCACTAATTCATTCATAGAACGAAAAAAGAAGTCCGAAACTACCGAATGGGGAACAAACTTAGGGACTACCAAACGAACTAAACAATGAATACTATTCCTTTTCGACAACTTGAATTAAACCTCCATAACAAGGCGCAGGGGCGTTCCCCGGTACAATAGAAAGGATTTCTCCAGTCAGATCCAACTCAAACAAGCAACTAAAAATATCTTCTTCGAAAGACACGTTCTCGCTTTCGAGACTCATCAATGTAGCGAGAATAATCTTCCTCCAGCAGCTTGAGTACTTAGTTAAGGCCCCAGCCCTTAGCCCGGTTCTTCTCCGGCTCCACCAGCAGCCTTTATCAGCTGCTATGGTTCCCTTCCCGAATGCGAATCTCTATCTCTTTGCGGCTACAGCATTAGCATTTTAACCTTATTTCTGAGTTTGCCTTACCGTTGATGCAGTAATTATAACTGCTAATGAACTGCAGGATTCGAATTAGCTATCAGCTTTTCTTTGGCAAAGCAGATAAAGCTACCTCCGGTATGGGGAACGAAGGAAATGGTTTGTATCGGAAGAACTCCCGAGGAAAAACCTAGTAATCTGTTAAATTACGATAGTGCATTGATGCTAACAGTATCGTGGGTGGGATAGATAAGTCTTTATATTTAACTGATTGATGCCTTTGATTCTGTTGTCGACTGCGAGCTCGTGCTTCTTTCTGCTGAGCTTTACTTAAATGGTAAGATCTTTGCCAGTCTATGAGCTTTTTCAAACAAAGTAAGATAAAGGGATGAGACTTAATTTACTTTAACGTGAGCTATTGACTCTGTTGCAGGAAGGACTACTTGGAGTTCCATACCATGTGAAATGGGACCAGGAAAGACAACCCACCACTGGAACTTGCTTTGCTCTCTCTCCGCTCGTTCCCACCTGTCTTCTTCCCACTATAGTGAAAGATCTTTCCCTTCACCATAGAGGGAACCTCGCTAACCTTATAGGCAGTTTCTTGTCCCAGGCGGGTCTTTGAGAGAGAAGCAGGGTAAGAGGCAATTTTACTATATCCTTCCAAAACTGGAATAAAATACATATTTACATAAGCAAAAGAGAAGCTACCCCTTCGTTCTTTTCTTCATCTACATTAACATTAGTCACATCACAGAGAGTTAGGAAAGAAAGAATGAATGCCTAATTCTTTTACCTTAGTAGCCTTTGATGCTAAGATTCTATCACACCAGATATAGAATCGGGAGTATGCAATGGGCCGGGTTGGAATCCCACTCCATATTCTAAAGAAGCAGACTAAAAATGAATTCCTATCTTGCTTCTGACTTCTTCTACAACTCAGTAGACAGACTTAGTCCCTAAAGAAATAAAGAAAGATTTGGCATAAATTCAAAGATAAAGAGTGCATCCCGGATGAAATGACTCCACTGAGTTCTTACGAACTCAAGACTAAGAGGAAAGGAGGGTTGGTTGAAAGCGCTTTCTCTTTCTCGTAGCTAGCAGTTCCACCCACATAGAGGGAAGCTTTGAATGTAGAAGGGGCTGTCGGGATACTGAGGCATCTTCTTTAGGCTAGTCTATATTCTAGTTGGCTATCTGAGACAGATAAATGGAATAATAAAGCAGCAAGTTACGTATTTCAAACGAGAAGTAGAGCTACGTACCCTTTGCGAGAAGGAAGGAGTTGAAGACTGAGAAGCAGTCCCCCATAAAAGAGTGCTCTTATCGGAGATTTGATTCAAAAAGCCTTTCATGAAGCAAGGCATGAAATGGAATGACTTCTTTTTTACGTGGAGTTTACTTTCTTGGATAGATCTTTCTTTTTTTAACCCGATTTCGGTACGGCATACTCTAGCATCTTTAGGCTAGTAAGGCTAAAGCTTCAGTTCCCACAGCTAAAGCTCTTCTTCATACTCTTACTTATGAGTTAGCCCTTTCCTTTCTTCATCCGCGAATCGCCCGCCTAAGCGCCCCCCCCCTTCTGACTGAACTAAGAACATAAATCTAACTATCTACCAAAAAGAGTGCATTCGATGCAGCAGATTCGTTCCCAGGGGATTCTGTAAGGCTAACAGCTCGAAAAGTCACTTTCACACTTGAAAGCTCGGCATAGAAAGGGAGTCGATCTGCCGCTTCTCTTCTTTAGTATGATTAAAAAGTCTATCTATAGCGAGCTGTAAAAAGACTCCTTTTGGTCGAGGAAAGCGGTTTTTAACAACTATGAAAGCTTTCTTGTTGGGTAATCCCCCATGCGGAGAACTCGCCCAGAGGTACCGGTTGAGGTTCTGCACAGGTTTGACAAGTTTGACTTGATCTCATCAAATGCGAGCTATTGCCCTCTTTGCTCTCGGAAAGGACTCTCCATCTCGGGATTCCCTCCCTTAGATCAACTGGAGACTCTCCTTCCAACGATAGCCTTATTGTCTACGTCCTTTTATATGCGGACTCTTCTCTTTCCTCGCTTTGGAAAGGTTCGACCTAGTCATAACATACCCGAACGTAGTTTCTACTTAATGAATTTCGTTCATTGGCTTGTTCTTCAACCCAGACACGTGATTTCATCCCTATACCAGCTCTTCAATACAGGTTCTGGGAAGGGTCAATGTAATTGCTATTGATGCTCTCCCTGTCGCGAGAGGGGATCGGATCCATCTATTTTTTATAGCACGTAAAGCTCGGTTGAGGGAAGCCTATTTACTAAAAAAATCCTCTTTTTCCGCCGCTTCGGGATGACACATATTTTAGTTAAGGCATCCTCTTGCTCGTTTATAAGGCTTTTTCTTTATGCTAGTAAATTGAACACCTGGAAAATCGGTAGTTTCAAACTGAATTCTTTTTTAATTTAGAGTGATGGCTTGACAGACCTTGATGCTAGGCTGCTCTTCTTCACTTCGTCCACCCTCACTGCCGATCGCCTCTTGCCTCTCCTTCGAGAAAGAAACCTATTTCTCTCTATGGAGAGAAACCCCTTGGAACACCTTTGCCTCCGATAATAGCATTTTTCTGTTTTTTAGTTTTTAGGTGCAGTACGCGAAAACCCCGACATCCCAGTCTTCCATTCCAATTTTATATACCTCATGAACCAGTTGACAACACACTCTTGCCCTTGGCTAGATCATCGGCGTATCGAGTATACCGGAGATGAGGAGCACTCCTAAAATGGAAGCCCATCATCTATGGATCTGCAAATATATATATATATTCATGAGTACGGGTGAGTTGGAACTGCTTGGGGGATTCCCCGCTCAGTTGCCACCTAGTTTTTTTCCATCCCGGCCGGTTAGGAAATCTCTATGAAAAAGATCGATCAGCTATTTTTTAAATCCTCGGTTAAAGTACCGCAAGGAACAAAACGGGGAATGAAATCGAAGCAAGTCAAAATATCTGCCAATTTCATCCCATCTACTGGTCCTCAACTCTCCTCTCTCTGGCTTCTGAGATTGGTTCTAGCATAATTCGTTCAGTTTAGGAGCTATAATGTAGGCACGATTACGACATCCCTTGCGGTAGAAGTACCAAAGGTATGGATTCCGTCTGCGTCGACGTGGCTCGGGTAAAAACCCCGGCAATTAGCCCCACTCGGGGATCGTCGAAATGGGATCGTGTCAGCCGCTTTTCATTCGATAGGGCCGTGCGTTCCTGATGAGAAGAGTCAATCGTCGGAGTGATGCCCGGGAGCGAGCTGTTTAAGCTCTGTAGCCTTGGCATGGGAGCAGAAAGAGTGTAATTACTGCCCAATCCAAGACCGCCTTCTTGTCGCCGACATCCGTGCAAGCAGGCACAAACAAGCCCCACTACGATGGTCGAGGCCTTAGCCTAATTCATCTTATTATTCTTACTTAAGTGTCCTGCAAAGGCTCACTCTCTAAACGCGACTTGAGATCAGATGTCGGTATTCTCGAGTACTACTATACGTGATTTGTTACGAATCAAGACAAGAAAGGATGCTGGCATTCGATCTTTTTGATGCTTCTATTCCGAAAGATAATTTATATAAATAGAGCTAATAGTATTCGAGTGGTTAGCGACTAAGGGTCTTGGTTTTCCGAATGAATGAGTGGGAAATTCCGTTTTCAAATAAGCGCGACTTTCCGGATTCCCTTCTAGGTCTACAATTAAAAGATGTTTTTCGGAACAAAACTCTAGAAAGCCTGTGCGATCCATGTCATTTTATGAATACGTAGCGAAATGAATGCCATGTTGGATTTTCTTTTGAATTGGTTCCCTCTTTCCGGCCTCTTTGAATCCATTTCATTCTTCGGCCTATGAAATCCTACTATAATAAAAAGTACGTCCTAACTTCTTCGTTTCCCGAGTCTAAGCGGATTTGAACTGAACGTAGTCCACCCGCTTTCCTATACTCTATGAACATGAACTGAGCTTCTTCAATCACTCTCCTTTCAAAGCTACACTGACTTCCTTCTCGAAAAGAAGGATTGGATGCTAAGACCAGATTCAAAATTTTTTTATTCTCTCTCTTAAAAAGACATCTAAGCAAGGTCACAAGTAAATCCTAAGATATGCATCTTAGTCGATCTTCGAAGAAAAATGAAACAAAAGTTTTTTGAACAGCCGGATCCATGGTCGTCCCAACAAGCAACTATAAGTCGGAATGATATCCATTACTTGAAAAACAAGAGGGAAGATAGGACAATTCGGGAGTTCTCCGACCTTAATGGCCTTACTTCCTCGACCCATCAAAAGCCCTAACTATCATGTGACTGGACTGCATGTATGTCATATCCACTGGAAATTTTATCCAAGTGGATTGAGGCGTCACATTCAAAGATGAGCCATTCTCAATGAGCACTCTTGCTAAGAAAGGGCCTCCGCATTCTTTTATGAAGGTGAAGGGCGTTGAGCCTGAATTACATCCACCCTTACCTTCGTTAGGGTTTAGAGTAGGGGATGTCAGGCAATCAAAGATTGTTGAAGTCTCCCATAGCGAGTTTATGATCCAAACCGAATTCGAAAACTTTCTCCAGCGCACCAATGGGCAGAGGCAAGACAAGAACCCCTTTACCAGTTCTAAGGCCTATGAAGGGATGGAGCTATTCCCCTGGGAAGGTCAAGCCCATTACCAAAGCCCCACCCATCCACCATAATGGACGCCAACACCATTTCAGAATGATAATGAAAAGGGATGATCAGGCTGATTTTATAGTTGTCACGTGGGTACCCAACTTCACTTACTAATAGGGGAGTAGGGGGTAGTAAGTTTGCAAAAAAGCGAACCGAACCATACTTTATTTATGCATTTGCTCTTTTTGATCTCAAACAAAAGCCCCTCGAACCCTCTTCTTCTGAATTGAATATCACTTATGGCTTGTTTGCTTGGTGAGGTAACCGGGTTTTGGGAGGGAATGTTTACAGTTGTTGTAGTACGACTTTCAATTTCCTGTTCGGTCTTTCAATAAGTAGTCAGCTGCGGGCTAAGAAGCCTCGTAGTCAGACTTAACATTGATTGAAGCAGCTGTTGGAGAGAAGGCACCAGTCAGACCTGCAAGCACCAGGTAGTACGCAGCGGCAGTTTTCAATCATACAATGTGTACTCGTAGTCTGACTTTTAGTGGTAGTCAGCTGTCCTCGTTCTCCTCTTTTCATTGCCTTATTGAGTAAGGGTCGGTGTTTGCAAAAATGTCGAGCCGACGGGGTCAGGTACCAGTAGTGACAATGGCAAAGGGGGGGGAGCTGGACACTAGTTGTGCTAGTGGAATGACCCAACTAGACCTAGTCAGCCCGAACCGTTTTGCGGTTCTAGAGGACCCTGAACAAGAAGAGGCAAAGATGCCAGATCTGGACACTGCGGAACCGGAAGAGATTGCTCAGGATGAGTGTCTGGGTAACAAAGCCGAGAAGGGTGTAGTCAAGGTGCGAGTTTAACGAGCGAGGAGAGTGATTTGGCCCATAGAAGCGAGGAGAGGGGAAAACCAACTCTTCCATTGCAGGTGACGAGTCAACTAAAGGGCAATAGAGTGAAAAACTTATGGAGAGATTGTTCCCAAAAGAGAGAGAGGCGATGGAATGGCCAGAAAGACCGATTTGACATGCCAAACCAACAAGGCAGGGAAGGAAAGGATCACCAACTATCTGTCCAGCAGCTTCTTAAGATCATTCTCTGTTTTCTTTATCAATCGAGGTCCAGTTCCCGATGATCAGTTTTCGTTTCCCATGACCATCAGATCCCTTCGGAGAGAAAGTCTGTTTGAATGTTCTTCAAAGGAAAAAGAAACCCCATGGAGACGTCATTCCGGGTTCTACTCCAACACGCTCAGAGGTCAGGAAATTACTCCTACTTCGAGTATGATCCACACTCCGATGCTTTAGCCGATTCCGATGCATATACTTATGCCCGAGAGCGCCTGTGTATGTAACTAGAGTAGAGGTTTAGGCCTGGGAGAACCTTGACCTAAGGTTGGGGCTTTCTTCAAATGATCACTGGGCTTTATTCCCTCTCGGCGGATGATTCAATAGCGGATTCCCCCCCCCTCGGGCACAGTTAGTAACCCATGTCACGGACCCAAGCACGCCACAAACTCATTGAAGGGCCATTATTGAGTCAAGCAACCGAAACCGAGCAAAGAAGTCACATCTGAGCTAGTTACTACTAACTCATCCGCTTATACCAAGCAAGACCCTTTTGCAGTTCACTCGTAAGGCCTCATTCATCTCTTACCCGGCAAAGGCCTCTCTCATCCCTTGCTTCCTACCTATCGCTCCCCGACTATCCACCTCATATAAAAAGCGGTACCATTCTTTCATTGTGTTATACTTCCCTAAAAGTGTCTTAGAGACAACTGTGAGAGAGAAAGAAAGAAAATATGCGAACAGTCCAAAGGTTTGACGACTTCCCCTTTTGGTTTGGATTGAGTAGAGGACTACCAGTTAAAAGGCGTCAATTCCATACTTTAACAAGTTGACTTGCCCCTCATTCCCCTGAACCTAAGTTGAGATGAGCTAATTCACTTCTTAACTATCTGCTTTCCTGAAGCAAGGAACAAAAAGCAGGGGAAGCAACTGACCTCAAAGAATGACTTTTAGAGACCTACTCAACGGGGATAACCTCCCGGGTAGAGAGAAAGGTAAACGGGAAAATGGGGAAACTATACTTATGTCATTCCTGAGTGAATATTCTTTATATAAAGGGTCACCCATAAGAAGTGTTCTCGCCGGACCGTAGTCCTCATCAATCAAAGTCTCCGTTGGCCTATTCCAATCCTTTCTCCCATCTCCCTTGAGAAAAGAAAAACTATTCCCTACTTTCGCTTACGTTGGTTTGGCCAACGAGTAGTTCTTCTCAGCCTCCTTACGCGTTGGTTTGTTAGTTCATCGTTCGTTCGCACTCACTTCTTCCCCTTCCTTTGGTCGGATTCTCAGTGGTCAAAGTAGTTCATGAATCCTTCGTTCATTGCTGAACTCACTTGTTAGTTAGCGCATCACTTCTTCTTTCATTAGTTGGCTATTCCTGAGGTCTATTCCAATCTCTTAAAGTCATGGCTTAGTCCCCCCATTAGACTGATTCTTTAGGGCTTTTGTTTAACCGCTTTAACATTTTAACTATTCTCAAGCCAACAAAATATTCTATTGGCGGCATTCGTGAGCAAGAGAAAGATATGTTGGTTAAAAGGCTTAGGCCTCCTCCCATTCGTATGGGGATTGGGGGTGCTTCTGTGCAATCTTCCTTATTCTGGGTTGGATTCAGCCCGCTTGCTTAGATTGAGCCCTAAACCTGTGCTTTCCTTCTTGCTTGGCCCGTCCTACGCGGATTTGTTCGTTGTGCGAGCCTTTTTCTTACCATTTTCTTACATTACACATTACGTTGACGAAAAAGCCTTGGCCAGATTACGAGTTCTCAGCCGGATTCCCCTTTGGTCGAGTTAAACCCTTTTATGGTTGGCCATTTGTTTTATTACGTTGACGAAAAACACGGGCTTTCTGACCCCTCAAACGAAATAGTGGATTTGGGCGCCCCTTATTCAACCATAAACAACTGAGATTGGACAGGAACGGACTAACTGAAACCTAATGGTCTCAAAGCAAATTCGGAAATTAACCAGTCTTCCGCGTAAGAAATTGAATAAGAGAAGAGCGAAACACATTCCTCAAAGCAAAGAAAGAAGGTACCCCAGTGGAATGTAAGAAAAGGCAATCTATTGATTGTTAGGGTTATTAATTCGTTGAGATTTACTTTGTGTTCCGTGAGTGAAGGAGATTCGTCTTCGGAAGAGAAAAACCTCAGATAGTTGCACTACACTTCAACGAAAATAAGGAAATTACATAGATAAGAATCGCAGTAGGCTAATCTTGACAGTTTCATTTTTCGATTGAGAAAGCGGCGGGCCCTCTCCAATAGTGCACCGAAAGGGGGCCGGGGAGACGGTCAACCTTAGATCGGCTAAGATCGAAAATGCTCTGTCTTTGATTGAGACTGAAAACAGATATATAGCCAGTGTGCCGTGATTTAATTGTAGTCAGTCTTTACTTAAAAATGTCCCAGGAATGCCTTTCTACTCCCATGTCTGTCTTTCTTGGTTGGTAAACCCAACTGGCGATTTACAATCAGTCTTTCCTCTTGTTGGGGAGCGGAAACAAGTAAAGAATATATATATGTTTTTTTCTGGCTCAGGTGAAACGATGTATCCTAGTATTCTTTTTGCGGGAGCGGCAGTTGGGTTTACTTTACTATTGTGGGTCGGAAAACCGCTTTTAGGCAAGGTTCGGCATCTTTTTTCCTCCCAACCCCCGGAGGAGCCCATATCGCAGCAGGTGGCAGAGTATGCCCAACAGCTGGACATTGGCAATGTTCAGCTCTGGACTGCGGAACAGTATCTGGAGGAATTTTCACGTGTCCTTGAATTTCGATTTTTTTCTCTGCAAGGCATGGAATCACTTCCAGGGGGGCACTCGTGGATAGTCACGAGCAGTTATTTCAAGTAGGATCAGTCCGGATTTGACCGATGTCAACGCCTATTCCATTTTACTGGAAAAAGGACCAGGTAAGAAACTTATGACAGAAGCCCTGAAAATCCTGCTGCTATGGCAGCACGGCTTACCCATTTCATAGGCGAGGGTGATGGAAAGATCGGAAGATGGGAATAGATCTGATACTAACACTTTACCTTTCGCTTTCAGCGAGGAGCTCTAGCTTAGAGAAGTTCCCTTGGCCAGACAGAGGACTCTTTAAACTAAAGCGGTGGTTCCCGGGGCAGCTTTTCTTGCTACCCGAACTGCGTTACCAAAGCTACCCCTTCTTGGTTACAGATAGGTGTTGGTCCGATTCACCTATGTCAGTTCGAATCTGACGGGTGGAGAAGTTAATGATTACAGAAGGATATTCTAAATAAAAGAAGGAAGGAGAGCTGAAAGAAGATAAGCTGACAAAAAAAGGACATTTAACCTAAGAGCCCTAGACCAATAGACCCAAGCAGAGCTAAAGAGCTGGCTAAATACGGATCGGTACAAGTACTACAAGTAGCCCTTTCTAGCTCCAATGCGGATAACGAAAAGAGAACAAGGACTAATAGACCAGTAGACCAATAGACCAAGTTACACGGCTAAAAGGAAAGCGCTCGGCTCGAACCCGGATCGGCTTACCTCACTTTCAAGCATCCACTGGATCAGAGATCTTTCTTCCTTTAGCGTCTTCGAAAGATGACTACATCAGGGGTTCGTCTTACCCTACCTCCAACAGCCGACCCTAGCTTCAAGAGCTGAAGTAGCCCTCTCTTGAGAGCTAGCTTCAAGGATTCGTTCACAGTCGATTTAACAAGGGACAGAGTTTCCCTTTTATCTATTATTGAACCCTGAGCTATATAGTATGAGATATCCTCCCCCACACCCGTATTCTAATAGGGTTATGGTGTGAGAGTGAGAGGTCAAGCCTCTAACCCTCAACCCTTCCTTCAATCAGGTTGTGCAGAGGAGATTCTCACTGCTAGCTAGCAAGAATTACATAGTGGTTGGCTACCTCCTCTTCCCCTGCTTTGATGACCTAAAGAGAGGTGCATTGCCATCCACCTGGTGGTCAAACACATCCTTTGGATGACAAGAAAATCTGGACCACTTGCTTGTGCCTTATAAGCAAGCTAAGTCATCTTTAATGGTGGCTTATGGTTCAGATAATCCTCTTACTCCAGAGGGTATCTTTCCCATCTCTCTCACGAGATCTGCTTTCCCTCGTGTGATTCCATAGGAGGATTATTTACAGGAGGGATGATAAGGCTGACCAACTAGTGAAGTTTGACCTTTCACTTTTCTCAGTCACTGGTATTATACCATTGGCTAAGAAGGTGTCAAAAGCAACCTTCTCCAGCATTGTCAGTCCTCCCGATGATATAGAATCTATCATCGAGGTTGTAGGCCTCATTAAGATGGATCTTAAAGTCCTCTTAAGGAGATACCTACCCCAGAAACCACGAATTCCCCTTTATCAGGAAATTCGTACCAACCTGGAAGGCTTTGCCGACTCATCCTATGACGAAAGAGGTTTGGACAGAGAGGATGGGCCTTGCTCCAAGCAGGGTGCGTCGTCTCCTTTACGTCATTTGCGCATGAGTTGACAAATTGGACCACCTTCTTGAATTGGGTCCACTCGCAAGAGGGATTCTTTTCACAAGGTGTCCTGTGGGCTCCTAGGATCCGTTATGCCTTTGATGTGAATAAGAAAATGTTCACACCATTGGATTGGTTTGAGGTTGGTTATACCTTACCTTCCAACCGTTTCCGATCTGGGAATGAATTTGACTCCCGGAAGGTTGGGTCCCTCTTTTGAGGGAGCTGGTAAGATGAGGTTCTTTGCCATTGGCAACTATATGAATCAGAGGTTCTTACGTCCTCTCCATGATTGGTTGTCCAAGTTATTGGCTTCCATTCCCATGGATGGGACTTTTCATCTGCAGAAAGCCTCTCTTTCGTTTACTTCCTTCTTGGAAGTGCTTCTCATATGACTTTCAGTCGGCTACCAAGAGGTGGCCGCTTCTTTTCATCTTTGAGGTACTCCAAGTGATCTTTGACCGGTCTTTTGCATCCGCTGTTGTGAACTCAGCCTTGGGCTTTAATACCTTCGAAGTGCCCTTTGTGAGGTCTCGGCGGCGCGTGTGCTTTCTTACTGGTCAGCCACTTGGATACTACTCATCTTGGCCACTCTTCGCATTATCACATCATATTTTGGTGTGGTGGTGCGCGGAACAGGCCTATCCAGGCAAGTACTTTGACAAGTATGCCCTATTGGGTGATGATATTCTCATCACCGACCCTTGGGTCGCTGGAATCTACCTTAATGCACTTGATAGTCTAGGAGTCAAAGTCTCCTTTGACAAATCACTTGTGTCTAAGAGTGGATGTGTTGAATTCGCTAAGAAATTCTTGGTCAAGGGAATGAAGATTGACTTATCCCCTGTTTCCTTGAAGTCCTTATTGTCAGTGCATCATCCTTACGGTCTTATGGCCGTTTTGGATCGTTACACACCTAAGCGTTTTAGCACAGCTCTGCGTTTGGGTGGAGCAGGATATAGGGTTCTTAGTAAGGTGGATCACTTCCTCCCTTCTAAGTATGAGCGGTTGGCTGTGATTTACCGGAAGACCAAGCAACCTTTAGAGTTTACCTTGGGCCGCGGTAAGCCGTTGAATCCATATCTTCGAGGGATAATAGTTGATTACGTCCTTCGTAAGATGGCTCCTAAGGATTTGGTCCTTCCTCCGCAGGACCTCTTTGAGGCTCCGGAGCGGTTCGAATCCTTGGAGTACTCCCTCTTTCGAGGGTGGATGGACCAATGGTTAACGTATGTTCATTGGTACTATAAGACTGCTTGTTGCCTGGATAACTCTTTAGAAACCCTGTTTAACGGTCCTGTCTACAACCGACATTGGAATATCCGAACGACGGAGGAGACTCTTCTTCGTTTTTCTTTCTTTTAGTTTTTATTGCACGATCTTTCTTTCTTTCTTCCCTTAAGTCTTAAGCCGTTCGTCCTTCTCGGGGAGGAGGACGAACGAGAGCTTAAGACTAGGGGGTGCGAGGGAGCGAACTCAAGGGCTAGATCTCCCATAGCACCAAAAGCGAAGGGAGAGCAGCCCATTTAGGCAGTGACCGAGAGAGCCCTAAAGACTAAGCACTTAATAGGAACCTATTAGTTAGTCTAGAGAATGGAAAAGACGTTCTAAGAGTCTGCTTCTAGTACAGAGAATCTTTACTGAAGGATCATAAGCCAGTCCGAGGTTGAGTAAGCGCTAACATTGTTGAGCTAGTTTCTTTCTCAAGAAGCGACTTTCTTGAATAAGCGTGCTCAGTCCGTGCTGACGAACCCTCCATTCCCAGGTTAGTCAGTCTCCCTCGTGCTCGTCTCGTTGAATGGACACAAAAGAGAGATTTCATATTCTCATGAGAAAGCATTCTGAATCGGCATGAACAACACCGTAAAAGCATCAACAGGAAAAGGAGTTCAGCAATACAATGGAATCAAAATAATAAGAATTGGCTCTGAACGGAAGGAATTTACGAACGGTACGACCGGGGAAGCCTGCCTAGCAAAGCCAAGCGTGGAAAGACTACCTAAAGCGTTGACTCCTTTTTCGGGTGCTGCTCATAGTCTTGACTGAGGGAGGGCTCTGGATGTCTAGGGAAGTCTTGAAAAAAAAACTAGTACGGATGGAGGCTTTCGCAACCAAGGGCTCTGGAAGAGGTAATACGAAGTGGATGTGCTGCCGGTCTGTTCAAGGAGCAGAACGGGCGGGAAATGTACTACTATGCTCTTTTCCAGGGAGTGGAATCGGGAGAATAGCCGAGTGTACAGGCTACGGCTCCAAGAGCCCCAGGAGTCTGTCCCGCTCTACCTTGTCCTGTTGACACATGAGGCACGTCTTCACATACTCAGCAACTCTCGCATGCCCGGCCAGTCCCCGCTTTTTCAAGGCCTGGCGGTCCACATAGACTCTTTTTGCCTAATCTAATAGCTAATGGCTAAACTTCTGTACAGAATCATGGCGAGTCCTTCTCTTTCAGTTGTGGTGTAATTGCGCTCTGTCGGAACCTCCTACTCCCCTCTTTTCTCGATCCGACTAGACAAAGCCTACTGAACGAAAAAGAGGATTTCGCAGCTGACTCCAAAGAGTAAGGCAGTTTACTCCACCTAGGGATTCAAAAGGTGAGATGATCTGTCACAGGGAGATGAAAAACATCATAGCTGTTCCCAACAGCCTTGCTTCACTTACTTCTTTCCTTACCCACGCTCTTTGCGCTAACTGAGCTAAGAGTTGGGGATGACATAGCAATAGCAGCTCCTAGTCCCACACCAAGGGTAAAGAGAAAAGAGAGAAGACCAATTACTCTTTTTATTCCCAGCCAACCAAGCGTGAACAGGGTGAGTAGGGAGCAAAGAGCGCGAGGAGTGGGAAAACAATCATTCCCTAGGAGCTTCTATATCCTATTCCTATTAAAGCGTAACTGCTCTTAGCTGGATGTGGTACTCTTTCTTTCAACTCTATCGATTCCCTTCTTCTCCATAAGCTAGCAATCCAGCAGGAAGGAAAAAGTTTCTAGTCAATAGAGTCAAACCCGGCATTCTCCGACATTGATTCCTAACGACGATAGTTCTTCTTTTATTCAACATTTCAAAAAGAAACTCACCCCCTCTTCTCTCTTCAATTACCGAAACCCGTACATACTAAAATCTAGCTAGCTCATCTCCTTCTAAGAAGTCAGAGCTCCTTCCCATACTCTAAAAAGAAAAAGAGATCGGCCTGGGACAGTGAAGGAGAACGCGTGGCGTTAAGTGAACTAGAATAAGGATAGTTGAAGTGGAGGCTACCAGATTGAACAGGGACACTGCTTTTCGACTCGGCCTTAAGAAGCTTGTATCCTTTGGATTATTGGGACCTAACGAGCCAGGACAGCCTATACCGAAATTCATACCCTGCCGATTTCTAGGGCTTGCTTAGCTCGGATGTTTTTGCCTTTGCCCCCACGCCAGCTTGCTCTCTCATCCCTCCCACCTTTGCCTATACTATACTTATATTCCCTTCACTGGTTGATCGACGAGTCCACTGGCATCTGGAGCAGTATATGTAACTTCAAGGTATGCCACTAGACCAGGGGCTCGTTATAAAGGCTACGAACCTTACAACGGCTATAGCTTTGTTGGAATTGATTCTGATCGAGGTAGTGTATGGGATGCTTCTAAATCAGCGTATGGAACCACAATCTCTGCTGCTAGCTTTGCACTCGGAGGATCTGAAAATGGCTCCCTTCATTATTTGGTGGAACCGAGCGAAGTGCGGAAGCTAGAGCTAAAGCAAGGTACGAAGCTACAGCTAGCAAGCTTTGGTAGTACTCGACTGAAAGGAGAGGGCTTTGCAGCTGCTGCCCAACAAGTTGAAGAGTTTGCTACAAAAGAAAAGCTAGGAGCGAGCCAAAGAGCGAGTGAGGTCTACTCCACGCAGCCAAGTCTTGTCAAAGCCCAAGTTGAAGCTGCTCTTGCCAAAGCTCTTTAACCAGTTCCTCAAGGACAGGAAAGAGAGATTATATTACACTCCTATCAGTGCAACGGCCGCTTTCTCCCCACCTGGCTTGAGGCCCGGGCATAAGCACTCTACCTGGCATCCTTCCCCCGTCTTTGCCAACAGTGACGGATTCAGTCTAGGCTGAGCTCAGTCTTCCCTGCAAGAAAAGTAGTGGTCGTGCAAGAGACAGGCTCTTGTGTTTTCCTTGGCTCATCATTGATCTCTTGGAAGAGCAAGAAACTGTATCCAAGTCCAGCACAGAAGAAGCCGAGTACCATGCCATGTCTTCTGTTGAGTAATGATTTTTTGCTTTGCTTATCGCTTTAGAAGAGTAGTCGCACAGTGAAGTCAAGCGTTAGCAACATCTTGCCCAAGTTGAAGAGGGACAGGGCCGGTCAAGGCTTTCGGTTTTTCTTATAAATACATATGCCGGTTGGCTTTTTCGCTTCTTCGGTTTCAGTTCTTCTTTTTATAAATACATATCCGTGGTGAGGTGGGCCCTTTCACTTGAGCTAATTTTTTCCCGCTTTCCAGCTCCGTCTCAAGCAAGTGACGTGACTGTCTTCACTTAGTCCCAAGAGAGTTCGAAATCCTTTTCTGATCTCAGATGGATGGACATTCAAAAGGGAATTTCTACTGGACTTACCCATGTGCAATGCAAGAAGTTCCTTGACTTCGGAACGACTGCCGGCAAAGTCTTCTTCCGTCGCAGCTTACCCTTTCTCTCGATCCTTTTCCTTTTCTTTCCTATTGGGATACCTTTCGATCTTGGCATGGCTCAGTGACGTTGGCAGGGATGTGTCACCATTTAAGTAGATATGCTTATTCTTGGCATCAATGCCATCTTCCTTTTCGATAGCAAGCATCCGATCAAGGGAGAGTTCAACTAGTTCTATTGGCTCTAATCTATCCCGCCTGAGCGAGGGCCTTAGCAACTGGCATCCTTTCCTTCGTGCTAACAGCCAAAGACCTATTTGTCCAATCCAAACCTCTAAGGCGCAAAGAAGCCCTTCTCTTACGAGCATTGGAGCATCACTTACTCGAATCCCGAAAGACAGACTCCCTGAGCACTTGCCATTTTCTATTCTATTATATAGGCTATTTGCGGGGAAAAGGGGCTTTAATGCCTTAACAAGCCCTTCTTGGCTAACTGCGGTTCTTCCTCCAACAGCTTAGTCTGTGCATTCATGTCAACTCTCTTCTTATACTATTGGATTAACCCCATCAAGAGGACAGTCAGAAGGCTAGCTGCCCATTCCTAGTGTCAGTTTATTTAAGCCGGATATTCCCCTCTTTTGCACAAGCCCTTTTTGCTTGAAGCTCTAGCCCTTAATGCCAAATTCTCCCATCTAGCCAAGCCAAACCCCCATCTGCAGCTACTTCTGTGGCATAGGAAGAAGCACTGATTAGACCGAGACTGGAATGAGAACAAGGGACTGAGACCAATGGACAGCTAGCCTTGGGAAGAAAAGAGATTAGAAAGCCATAAGTCGTGCTAGCAACCGTCCTACTGTCTTGGCTCCTTTGCTTCGCTTGGAACGCTTGCTTCCTTCTTTCCCGAAGAGGGATCTCTTATATTATATAAGTCATTCCATACCCCCTCGAGTCAGGAGCTAGCTTTCAATCTCTAAGAGCCGATTCGATGGCATCTTCTCTTATGATCTTTCTAGTTAGCGCGTAGTGGCTTAATTCGTTTTCAATTAATTCCCATCTCGAAAGAAATGGTTGAATAAGAGTGAAAACTTCCTCTTACTAAAGGCAAGGAAGCATGATCTTATCAGCCTTTTTCTTATATATAGGATAGCACCATCTCTTCCTACTACGCGGTCAGATTTTTCATAGTATGCTTTTGTCGGTACGGAAAGCTAGTCTTCTTACCCAGATTCAAGTTAGCCCAATACTGCAGCGGATTCTGTAAGAGCAAGGATAGAAGGAATTTGATTGACATCCCGATGGGAAAGAAGGAAAAGACAGTCTTTGACTTCCCGAAGGCAAGGGTGGTCTACGATCAGGCTAAAGGGACTGCTACCAAGCCTTATTTCTTAAAAAGCCAAGAAGATAGATTGCTAGAACGAAGACAGGAAATACATTCTATAAAGCAGAAGTCGTGCTAACAACCGTTGGCTCCTTGGACAGCAGGAGTACAGAGAATCGGCTGCTCAATCACAAATTAACATCTTCCTTCTCATCGAAAGATGCGCGTCTTAGATTGTTAGGAATCGATTGAATCACAGGAAATCTCAGATGGACAGAAGGAGCTGCGAAATCAACAGGAAAGAGACGACGAGCCTATTCTATTATACGATACCACGCCTAGTGCTTTGTTTTGGAAATGGTCAATCAGTTTCAAGCGTCGAAGGCAGTGGATATTTGGATAATTTCATTTCTTCTTCTTAAACCCCTGATTCGATTCTTTTTATCCTATCTATATATCTAATTTTTATTCTTAAGCTATTCAACTGGTGTGACTTAGATACCCTTTGTGGTATTAGTCAAGCCTTCGATCGGAATAGCCTCTCGACCGGTTCCGAAGACTCCTTCGGTATCAATGTGCTTCTGGAATCTTCGAGTGAGACGGGGAAGACCCTCTCACGGTTTAGGGCGCAAAACGCCGAAGTGGAAGACCAACTCTTTTCGCGTATACGCAATCTCGAAGCCCAATTAGTTTACGGGCTGCCTCCTCAACTCAACCCTGGGGAGTACGAGACTTTGGTAAGAGAGAATTTAAATGAAGCAGCAATCACTATTCGCACCTACCAAGGTGCACTGAACCTGGAGCTCTTCGACATAACGGTCATGGAGCTGAAAGCCGATTTACAAAATCGGCTTTCTTCCTTCGCATTCGAACCTGTCCTTGCTTGAGAGATGCGCTTAGTTAGGTACCTGAATGAACTCGTCTTGCTCCTCCCCTACGATTCGAGACAGAATTGCCTTCTAAAGGACAGAGGCTCGCAGGAATGCTTTCAATCGCGGGCCAAGCTTCTAGCATTCCTCCATGGGGAAGATATGCAATCCAGGCAGCCAGCAGTTGACGTGTATCCCACTCCCAGCGGGGCTAAGCAAACATCTTTCAAAGAAGGAATTGGTAATCGCACATATGAGACGGATGAAATAGCTACGGATCCTACCTAAAACAAGTGATCAAAGAGGTTTCGTAGCGATTCGAAATCCTTCACTGCCTTCACTCTTTTAGAAGGACAGATCTGCTTCGTCGCTTTCCAAAACAAAACCGTACTTGAGACTCTTGCTCGCCTGAAGGCACAGGAACACTGGCAGGAAATAGAAGTTTGGGGTTTAGGTGGCATGGAAAAGTGACATCGAGGAACAACACTTCTTATTCCCACCCAACTTAATAAAAGAACCCACCCAGGGGATATATGTCTTCGTCTTGATAAATCAATGGCGGGGTCGGAAAAAGATAGTAGGTTTCTTTTTTTTTGGTAAATCTACTGAGTATACTTCCGTTGCTGGTGCTACCGTCAATATGGTCCTAATAATCCCTATACTATAGTAGTAGGTGCCTGGACCAAAAAGGAGCTCCTACGCCCCTACAGCTTTAACTTGGCCAATTACTTGGTCAATGAAGAAAGCATCTAGCTCTGGAATTGGATGTGAACCTATAGGCTCCGGAGCCATCACCCTATCATTTGCAGACGTAGCGGAATCAATTCCCCTATTCCCACCGTCAGGCGCAGGAAGTCCTTTCATCACTAACCTGGCCAATGACCGAACTGAAGGAACTGACCTAAGCATGGCTCTTCCTACTAAAGGCAAGAATCACTGACCGAAGGTTATGCTGATGATTTCGTTTCTTCAGATCGACTCAGATAGGGCCTCTTTCAGTTCACAAAGAAGAGGTTCTCCGTGGATGCGGAATCCCTTTTCGAGGGGGCCTCATGGCAGAACAAACAAGAGAAGGCCCATCTTTTTTTTGCCAAATTCTAACGAAGAAAAGGTAAATGGATCATCTGATCCGGACAGAAGGATAATTTTTTTTATGGCATGGTTCTTTTTCATCTATCTATTGGTCTATGCGGAATTCGCCCTCCAAACATCTTTCTCTAGTCTTAGTTCTGGTTTGAACAGATCCCTTTCCGCCTTTGCTTTGAATTTCAGGGGGAGTGGGGATTTGCGACCTTCTGCCTCCACTGCTTCCACTTCAACTTCTCCTACACTGATTAGTCTAGTTTTTCCCCCGGAGAGTATCACAGTGAATTATTACTCATATATATATCAGCCAGAGAAGCCTGTGACTCATACACCATCTTACATAGTTTATACCAGATAGAAACTTCGTCTAACACCAGATCTTGTTGAAGCTCAGCCAGGACCTGAAAGAGATCAGTAAACCAACGCTTCTTCCTCTCCAGACTCAAGCCATGATCCAGTTCCAGACAACATGCCTGAGGTACGCCATTCCTCTCGTATCTCTCGTCCTGTTCAAGGCTTTGTTTCATGCAATTCTTGATCTCCTTGTCATCGTGTATATCTTGCTAGTCTCTCTTCTCTATAAAAGAACCCGATTCCTTTTATGATTATGAAGCGTCATCTCAATCATGTTGGAGAGAGACCATGGTTGAAGAGCTACAAGCTCTTGAAAGAAAGAATACCTGGGAGTTGATTTGGTTCCTTTACTTAAAGGGTAAGGGATCGATTTGAAACAAGTAGGTGTGCAAGGTAAAGCGTAAAGCAGATGGCTCTTTTTTTTTTTTTCTAGAGGTACAAACGGCTTGTAGCAAAAGTCTTTGCTCAAGAATATTGGATAGATTTTGAGGAAACCTTCAGTCCAGTTGTGAAGATGAAAACGATTAGGACTTTACTGGCTATTGCTGCATCAAAG
>CATIWR010198729.1:0-23620 GCA_949677035.1 Omphalea diandra
GGAGCGAAGAAGATGGAAACCTCCTAAGCTTTCAAGTGAAAGAGGCTTCAAATAGAAGAAGGCAACATTCAAATCCCTCCTCCTCAATCGAAACCAAAGTCCAAGTTAACCCTTGCCACCATTGATCGCAAGTTGGACAAGCTTATAAGGATGATGAAGAGAAGGTTCCTCTTCCTTTCTCATCTTCATAGCGATATGGTGGATCTCCAAGAGAAACTAGGAGTTCCTTCTTGCCATCCTCTGGATTTCACCGAATTTGAAGATACTTAAGATGGAGATGGTAATGAAGACGACGTAGAGCATGAAGATGAAGCTGAGGGAGCACAACAAGTGCTAGATACACCATCTTTCGGAGATGATTCTCTACTACTTTAGATTAGGGATCTCTTGTATTTATTTTTCACTTTCCTTATGTTTATTTTTACAAATCTTGTGATCCCATAGTTATGAATATATATAAATAAAGCTTGTTTCTTTGCAAATATTATTATCTTATGTGATTGATATTTATTCTTTTATCCATTGCATTTTGTTTGCTCCCTATGACTTCTTATGCATGAATTTCATTTTTTCTTTCTTTTCCTTATATACCCTCTTTTTGATTTTGCCAAAGGGGGAGAGATTGTGAAAGAGAGAAAATAATGAAATAACTTGAGAATAACTATATCATAAGTTGAGGGGGAGCAATATACCTATTGTTTTTATCAATTTCACCTTTGATTGAATGAATGTTATACTTAATAAATTTTGTCATAAGCTTTCATTGAATCATATTACAATCCAATTTCACTTTCCTGCATCCTTTTCACTTTTAAGGATCAATCTAAGTTGTCAAAATAAAAAAGGGAGAGATTGTTAGACTAGGATAGTTAACCCTAAGTCTTGGGCCTCTTTTGATCTTGACAAAGGGGATTGATCATTTTTAATGTTTCTATTTAGTGTTGTTTTGCAGTTTTTGTGAAAGTCTTTAAGTTAGAAGTTGGATAGAAATCTTAATCTTCAAAGTATGTGAAGTAACTTCTAAATCACGACCGCAATCTAAAATTCGTGACCCCAATCCATTAGAAGACTTGCTAGAAGTTTAGACAGATGAAATCGTGGAGTAATTCTCAACCGCGATTCACCCAAAGGAAGAACTCCAAAAGTGATAGACGAATTTACGGAGTGAAACTTGCCTCAGTCACGACTGCGAATTTTGAAATAACTCAAGATGTAATAAAGTTCATAATCACAACTTGAGAAGTGTCCTAGGTAGCCGTTGGAAGTCAAAATCGCGAGGGGAACTTGTTGGTAGCGACCGCGAACCTAAAAGAAGAAGATGAACACTTTTGGTAAAGGAATTCGCGTCCAGAGTTGCGTCCTGTACAAGATAAATCGCGAACGCTACTTTTGAGAGCAGGTGAAAGGCAAAAGTATATTTTCCTGATGCACTAATTAGAAGCTGCCACGTGGACTAGCCGTTAGACACAAATAGGGTTTTCCTTATAAAATTTGGAATTTGTGACTGTGAATATGTAGTAGCGACCGCAAAATGACTGTCAAGCATTTAATGCAAAAATCTATCTACCATACTTTGATGATTTTAAACCAGTTTTATTACGATGTCTCTTTGGTGGGTAAAGGCTATAAATACCTCACCAAATAGATGTAAATGCAAGAGAATTAATAACTTTGTACCAAAACTCTTGCAATTTTGCTACTCACTCTTTTCTATTCCTTAAGTCGTTGTTGGGTGTGAGCATAAACACCATCTGTAATAGGTTATAGTGTGAGCCTGTTAAAACACTAAGAGAGGTTGTTGTGTAAGCCTGTTAAAACACAAGTTGTAAATATTGTTGTGTAAGCCTGAAAACACAAGTGTAAAGGTTATTGTGTGAGCCTTCAAAACACAAGTGTAAAAGTTTGGTGTAAGCTTGAAAACACCTTTGAAAGATAGTGGAGTACCCAATTTTGAAGAATTGGGGAGTGGACGTAGGGTCAATTACACCCGAACCACTATAAATCATGTGTTTCCTCTCATCTCATTTCTTCTCTTTCTTTTTAATTTTAATTTTTATACATCAATTCAACCTCCCCCCTTTTTGGTGCTTAGGGCCAATAAAAATTAAATCATATTATTTGATAGCTTATTATACTTAAGGATTATATGATGTATATTTCTCATTTTTGCAAGATTGATTAACCTTGATAGATTGTTTGTCATTATAAAAAAAACGGAAGGGGGGGGGGGGAGAATGTTAAACCTAGCTCAGGAGTTTAGTGAACCAAGTTTGTTTTGATGATTACATGCACATCTAAAAGCTAACTTTTGTGCAAGTTGGTGTGTAAAATCTTGCAGGTACATCAATCTTTTGATCAAAGGGTTTTGGACAAAGGGTTTTGGTGTAAAAACTCTAAGTATTCAAAGCCAATGGATGTTGTCGAATTTCAGCTGGTGTTGTGACTTCATCAACTGGAGTCGAAGATTCTTAATATGCATTGAAGTGACACCTAAATGTGAGTAAAGTTTTGTAGACCTCTCAACTAGTAGTTCTCTTAAGGCACAATAAGTGTTGGATGACTCAATCACTTAAGCTTCGCAAATTGACCTTCAAAACGCATTACAATTTTGCAATGGGCGTGACTCTTGGATATCTTAATAGGCGTTAGACTAAGTGACTTGATGCGAATAGAACTCTCAAAGTCTTGACATGAGCATTAGATTTTTACCAACAGACATTGGAGAAGTTCCAAGGCAGAGCTAAAGTTTATGGACCTTTCAATGGGGCACCCTTAAAAGTGAAGCAAGCATTGAGATCTTTTTCAATGGGCATTAAAAGCTAGACAACAATAGTTGAAGAACTATTGAAATCTTAAAAAATTGAGCATTAAGTTCACATCCTTTTGAAAATTTACAACGGGCATTGTTCATATCTAAATAAGAGTTGAAGTTGAATTCCAGCAGGTGTTGAGAAGCTCTAACAACCGTTGAAGGAGTTGTTGACTAAAAAATTGAGAAAGTTAGAAGATGAGCGTTCAGGCAAATCTCTCTTTAATAACTAGTTCCAACATGGATTTCAATGAGATCAACAATTATTGAAGTTGTTTTCTTGCCCAACAACAAGCGTGGTGATTGTCTAACATGCGTTGAGTAACTATTTTATGACATTGAATGATAGGCCTTGTTCTAATGGCTAGTTTTATGTTTTTTTCCTATAAAAGGACCATCCCATAATAGAAATATAAAAGAGAAAATTGTCAAAAAGCTATTATTTTTTATTATGAAAATGATCTTTGAATAAAAGGGGTGAAACAAGTGTGAACTAACTTTAAAGGAAGATCATTGTCAAAAGCTTGTAAAAGCCATCTTCAAAAACAGTGTTGAAAAACAAGCTTTAAGACTTCTCTCAACACTCTCCACCAATTCAAGCAAATCATGTGAGTGTATTCTATATTGTTTAGTGCTTGAGTGAAAGTGTTCTTTCTTATCTTTTAAGTTGTAAATTTTTTTGAGTAAACATTTGGTTTGGAGATTTAAAACCATCTTTGTGAGAGGTTTAAGGTAGTACTTGCAAACTACTTTGGGAAATGGTTTTAATCACACCTCAAAGTCTACTTGTAATGGCTTGGTAGTACCCGAAAACTATTGTTATAAAGGTAGTTAATAGCACCTGTAAGCTCTTTATTAGACTAGGTTATTCAAACCTAAGTTAAAGCTCTCTTTTGATCTTGACAAAATAGATTGAAAGTTCTAATGTCAATTTTAACTGGTTTTTTAACAGTTTATAAGAGTTATCTTCAATAGAAGTCAAAATCTTCATCTTTTAGAAAATAGAGGAATTCGTAGTGAATATCCCCTAAGTCGCGACCATGACACTGCTATAAGAATGGATGAAGTTAGATCAGAGGAATTTGCGGGCGAATTTACAGCTGTGAATCAGCTGAAGGAGCCTTGGTTGAATCACAGATGAATTCGCTGTCTCTGTCACGCCTCAGTCGCGACCGCAACTTTCAAAGTGATTGAAGAGGGAATTAAGTCCACAATCATAGCAAGCCAAGTGTCCCAGGTATCCATTGTAGAACAAAATTAGTGAGGGTGACATTTTGGGTAGCGACTGCGATTCAAGAAGAACAAGATTGTCTTTCAAATAGAAGAATTCGCATCCTAAGTCCCGCCCTGTACAAAGAAGAATAGCAACCGCGACTTTTATGGGCAGTTAGACTGCAACGACTATGTTTTCCTAATGGACCAATGAGGAGCTGCCACATGGACTAGCCATTAAACACAAATAGGATTTTTAGCCGAAATTGGAAATTTGTGACCGCAAAAAGGTAGTACCAACCACGACTTTAACCTAACAAGCATTTAATGTTGAATTTGCCTAGAACATCTTGTAGATTTGTTTATAGTTTTAGAGTAATGTCTTTGTGGTGGATGTGGGCTATAAATACTCCACCCAACTGATATTAATGCAAGAGAAGAACCATTAGATATGTGCCAAAACTCTTGCTAAGTTATTTCTCAACTTCAATTCTTTAAACTCTTGCTGAGTTATTTCTCAACTTTAATTCTTTATTTCTTTATACATAGTTTGGTGTGGACTTTAAACACTTTTTGGGTTGGGTTTGAGAGTTAGCCATTGTATAAAAAACTCTTGTATAGGTTTGAGAGTGAGCCTTAGAAAACTCTTGTATAGGTTGAGTGTTAGCCTTGGAAAACACTCGTAAGGTTTGGTGTGAGCCTAAAACACTAGGTTGAGTGTGAGCCTTGGAAAACACTTGTAAGGTTTGGTGTGAGCCTAAACACTAAGTTGAGTGTGAGCTTGTAAAATACTAGAGATTGAGTGAAATACCTAATTTGTGAATTGAGGAGTAAATGTAGGGTTGGTTAATACTCGAACCACTATAAAACTCTTGTGTACATTCTTCTCCTACCCTTTCTCTAATTTTTCATTCTTGTGTGCTTCCTCCAAAATAAAAACTCCAAATTTGCCACCAATTCAACCCCCCTTCTTAGTGCACTAGGGCCAATACTATTTAGATAGTGAAAGGCTTTAGTGGAAAAACTAAAGGAGATGACATAGGAAGGATTGTGCCAAACCTATATAAATTAGTTGTCTCGATTCTTCATTATTTTTTGCCCATATTATAATTTGCTTTTACTTGCCATTGCCCTATTCAACCCCCTTCTAGGGCACCAAGGGACAACACTATAAACAAAATCCCAATAATCCTAAATGAATCAAATGAAAATTAAAAATTTCATTCAAATTTGTGTCTCTCCCACAAACTTAAAGACAACATTGTCCTCAATGTTTGAAAGGAAAATAAAAATTCAAGGATAAAGAAATTTACTCTCCTTACATGTGGCTTGGATATGACTTGGTGTGAAATTTGCATAATTGAGCAATTCCTCCAAGTCAGCTATTCCTCCCTGCCCATTGTTGCATTTAATTTTGGAATTTCAATTTTGGCAGCATGCATACTACTCATAATCAATTTCAAAATTTTTGATCACCTGCAAAATAGATTAAGTTCACAAATTTTCAATAGGTGCACATCAATTTAGTCCCAAATTTCACAAAATGTAATTCTATTTCTAGAATTCTCACTTTTGCCCATAAATCTAAATGAGTACACAGTTTTCAGCCACACATTCAATCAGTAACAGAATAAAAAATAATATTAAAATCTATCAAACAAATTTTGTCATTTTCTTAAGACAAATTTCTAAAAAATCTCGCACCATTTGGAGAAATCCCAAATTAACAATCTCAGTTGCCAAGTTTTTGTCATCTCTTGCACCTGCACACAAACTAATAATAATTCCCAAATTTTCACAATTTGATTTGAGCATTGCAATAGAATTCGAATCTTCATTTACAAAAAGTTAGTCATTTATCCAGTTGTCCACAATCATACCTTAGTTTTAAACACATGATGGAATATCTAATATGCACAGGTTGATCTTTAACATATACCTTCTATGCATTTAAAAACACAACATATTTCAAAAATTTAACACTCTAGTCTCAAAATTCAATTTTAATATCCTAATTATTTCCAATTCATCATTTATCTCCATAAAACAAATCACATCACCATTTCCTCCACTTAATCATGTAACAATGAAAATGAAATTTAAATTTTCCAACATGCTTCTAGTTTAACAGTTTGAAAACATAATATTCTTAATATTTACATTCCCAAAACACAATCCTACCCTGCAACAAAAAATATCTACAATATTCCACATAAATTTTAATGGTTCAAAAATTAAATCAAATAAACAAAATGGAAAGAAAATAAAAGTGCAGAAATTAAAATGTCATTGGTTTGATTTTGGTTTTTGCTGTCAGGATCTCATGTATGTGAAAGTAGCTGGGACCGATAGTGATGGAGGTTGAAGATCGGCGTCCGATGATGATGTTGTGTTGTGCTCTCGAGGTTGGGTGCTTCACTTTAAGGAAGGAGAGTCGACTAAAGATTTGGTTGACTAGCACCTTGATTCTAGGTATGACTGCTTTGGGTGGTACCAAATGATAAAGAAACAAAGGTGGTTTAAGGAATGAGGAAAGAGAAAATTAGGGAAAAAGAGAAAAGAATGGTTTAGGGAAGGAAGGATTTATGGAAAAGAGAAGATTATGTGGTTTAGGGAAGGAGAAAAGAGATATTCAAAATAAAAAAGGAAAAGACACGACAATGGGGGAAAAAGGAACATAACAGTGTAAATAGAATGGGACGAGTTTGGTTAGTGGATAAGGAGAGTGGGGCTTCAATTTAGGGTTAAAGGAAGAAGATATGTATTTAAAATTTTTATTAATCTAACTTCAGACACATGAACAAAAGCCCAACTTCCATCTTCCATTAAAAAGAACTAATGGCCCAACTTCTATTAAAATGGACCTTGCCCTAAATAATTAGCAGGCCATTCCAACAATTTAAGATAATTTTCTCAACTTAAAACCTAGTTCCTTTCTATTGGGCCTTCATCTCCTCTTGCCAGCTCTCATCTTTGTGTATTTTTCATGGGCCATCGCATGACCCATGCAATCTGCTATAATTATTTTAATTATTTTCCTCTATTATCATTCATTAGTCATGCTTTCCCTCTTCATAATTGCATCAAACTAACTTCCTCATTATCAGTTCTCCTTTTTTAACATGCAGTTTAGCATAATTAAATCAAAATTAACATTAGCTACATGAACAAAAATAATATTCTAACTATGAATTAAACTTGCAAAAATTACTGGAATTCTAAAAATCTAATTGAAATCTAAAAATAAAATCCATGCATGACTGAAAATAAATAAACTAAAATGAATGAAACCATTGGGTTGCCTCCCAATAATCACTTGTTTAAAGTCATTAGCTCGACTTTTTCTCAAATTCTCAGCTTAAAGGTGAATTTAGGAGAAGAATTTCTATATTTTGCAATGCATCATCATAGAAAGAAGACTTCAAATGATTACCATTCACTTTGAACATTTTAGTACCATTTCTTGCAATTCTAAAACTCCATATAGAAAACCTTACACCACCTTGAAAAGTCCAGATCCATGAAATTTTAGCTTTTTCGAAAAAAGTCTAAGATGAGAATTAAACAATAATGCTTATTGTCCCACTGCAAAAGAATGCTTATAAATATGTTTAGCTTGCCATAACTTAGTTTTCTCCTTATACATTTAGGCATTTTCATAAGCATCACCCTGGAATGCATAGCTTAAATGAAGAGGAGGAGGTATTGGTTCTAGAATTGGAACTTTTTCACTTGATGGGGAATCCTCACCATGTCCAAAATTCTCAAACTTGCAATTTTTAAATAGAGGGCTTGCCTCCAAAAAGTTGAGTACATTTTCATGTTCTTCATGCAATTGTGATACCCTTTTAACCATGCAAGCTTCAGATGGATCCTTAGGATGCTTCTGTTGAAAAACCTCTTGAATTGGCTCATGAATCAATTCCATCCTATTGCAATTTTCAATGAAAGAAGATTGTTTTGTAGCTTTGAAAACATTGAACTCCACTAATTCTCCCATCACATTCAAAGTTAGCTTGCCATTCTTCACATCAATTATGGGTCTCATGGTTGCCAAAAATGTTCTTCCAAGAATCAAAGGTACGTCTATATCCTCATCCATGTCAAGCATAATGAAATCGACCAGTTTAATGAACTTTCCTACTTACACGAGAACTTTCTCCACCACTCTAACCTAGTGTTTAATAGAGTGATATGCTAATTGGAAAATCATCATAGTTGGTAGAATTTCACTATGCTTCAATTTCCTGTAAATGGAAAGAGGCATTAAACTAATACTTGCACCTAAATCATGTAATATATCAAATTTGCAATCAAAATTTCAAAAGGAATAGAAAAACTCCCTAAATCCTTAATCTTCAGTAGAAGCTTATTTTGAATTATGACACTACATTCCTTTAAAAGGGCAATTGTCTCAAATTGCTCCAACATTCTCTTGTTAGATAAAAGCTCCTTAAAGAATTTTGCATATGCGCCATTTGTGCCAAAAATTTTGCAAATGGAATATT
The DNA here is from genome assembly GCA_949677035.1 of Omphalea diandra. NCBI lineage: Eukaryota > Viridiplantae > Streptophyta > Magnoliopsida > Malpighiales > Euphorbiaceae > Omphalea > Omphalea diandra. The sequence goes on from CATIWR010198729.1 coordinate 8,530, forward strand.
GATGTGAAGTTACTTAAACAACTCTAAAAACTTAGCATATTGCTTGTCTAACTTGTGTTTTTGCAACTTTAGGGAAAAGGAATAGGCAAAACATATGGCTTCACCTGTGTAGACTTACCTGCTTCTTTCGCCTTATCTTCTTCCACCTTATGATCACTATCTGGATTGATCTTTACTGCTACCCTTCATTTTTTGGTTCTGAAATCTCAAGATTTTTAGGAATTTTTAGTATTTTTGGGGCTGCCTTTTCATCATCACTTTCGTCCTTGCATGGGGGGTCAGGTATCTCCATGCCACTTTGCAAAGTAATCACACTACATTATTCTCTTGGATTTATTTCAATCTTGCTAGGTAATGTACTTTTCATTCTTTCAATGATAATGTTGGCCAATTACCCAATTTACATCTCCAAGTGTCAGTTGTGCTGCTCTACTTTGTTTAGCCTCACTTTAAGATTACCAATCTTATCTAGCTTGGTCTCTACCTTCTCAAACTTCTCAATCAAGAACTTTTGCATGTCCCATGTTTGCTTCTCTTCTTGTTGGATTGGTTGAGCTTTAGAAACTCCACCTTGTTGCCTTTAAGAAAAATCAAGAGGATGAGAAGGCTTGGCTCAGTTAGTCTATAAGAAGTTAGGAGATTCCTCCACCCAAGATTATAGGTGTTGGAATATGGATTGTTGGACTACCTATTGAAGTTCGAAACATATTGCACTTGCTCATTTAAATTTTGGATAAAAGAACTCCATACTTTGCATTCGGTTCCCATATATGCTCCTCCACACCATTCACAATTCAACAGTGGGGTAGTGATAGCATGTGCACTCACATCTTCAATCTTCTTTGGAAGAGCATCCAATTTGGTGCTAGGCATAGTATAAGCATCAATGTTATGAATACCTATAACTCATTTGTTAGCCTTCCTTTCACTTGCCCATTGGTAGTTTTTTGAGGCCATCTCTTCTAACAAAGCATAAGCATCATCGGTTGACTTTCCCATGAGTGCACCTCATGTTGTGGCATCAATAGTAATGCAAACGAAATTATTAAGCCCATTATAAAAAATTTTGACTACTAATCAATTCGACAAGCCATGATGTGGACATCTTCTTTGTAGCTCCTTAAATCTCTCCCATGCTTCATATAATATCTCACTCGGCTCCTTCTAAAAGCTTGTAATTGATGGCCTTATCTATACAGTCTTGCTCTATGGAAAATATTTTGCTAAGAAAGCTTAAGGTAGATCATCCTAATTAACAAATGAGTTAGACACCATCGAGTTCAACCATCTTTTTGCTTTATCTCTCAAAGAAAGAGGGAACAACTATAATTTGATAGAATCATCAATCACTTTATTGATCTTAAAAGTTGCACATATTTCTAGGAAAATAAAGATGTGGGCATTTAGGTCTTTAGTAGCTTCAGCCCCAAACGTGTTTTGTTGCACCATCTGAATAACTGCCTGTTTAATCTCAAAATTATTGGCTACAATGGCGGATTTTGTTATTCTAGATTGAGCCTCTTGGTTTTGTGGCATAACAAATTCTAGCAAGATGTTTGGTTTTCTTTGATCACCCATGGTAGCATTAAGCAAATTCCAAACGCTTCACCTATCAAAAGAAATAAAATGTAATTCAATGCATAAAAATTAAAGATGTAGAATTTAAACACTTGATTAATTGAAATTTTAAGTAGAATTGATATTAAAAATTAATCCCTGAGAATGGTGCCAAAAACTTATTACATATATAACCGTTATAAGTGCACAAATCACTTCAAGTAATATAATGATAAGTAAAGATCGTTCCCACGATGATTGTTTTACACAAGTACCAATCATGTCTTAATTTTTCTATTATCTAGCAATTGAAATAATAAGAGACTAATAAACAACAACTAAAATTGCAAAAATAATTAAATAAAACTAAAATTAAATGAAAAGAAACTCTATATGATAATGATTTCTAGGAAATTCGGGTACACCACAATACCATTCCATAAATATATCAAGAGAATTATTTCAGTTAAAATTGGGTTATGCTTGAATATGGATTTTCCTAATTTACCTAATAATCTCTCTCGAGCAAAATTGAGTCTATTATTATTGAAACTATGCCTACTCTTATGGTCATAAAATTCAATAAAAATGCATTAAGTTTCATGAATAATCCTGGAATATCTCTAAAAGTCTAGCCTACTCCCGTGGTCTCAATCTTTTAGTTTAATATGTTAGGACCAACCCAAACTTCAGCTCTCTTTCCATGATCTAGAATCTAAAACGTTGCACATATGTGGCCATTCATACATACAAGATCAATTAAGCTCTAACATATTAAATCAAGGCACCAACACAATTGATGCCAAATGACTCATAGATTCATGAAATAAATATTGTATTTTTACCCTAATCCTTAGAATTGTAGAATTAGTTCATCTTAAAAGAAGAAAAAGAAACAAAGAAGAAAGAATCCATTGAATTGAGTGGAAGAATATTCAAAAGAAGAGTCTTGCTAAACAAAAATAATGAAAACCCTAAATGAGAATCCCTCCAATTTTCATAAAATCATCTTTTTATTTAGTGTAGAGGTTGGATCCACTTTTCTCTCCAAAAAATCTGCTCTTTTTCCACCTAAGAATCTTTATTCAAATTAGGTATTTGTTATGTTCAAAAGCAGCCTATAATTGCTTTTTAAAATCTGGATCTAACGTCTTACATGGCCTGATGCATGGGCCATGCAACTTCCTATGCACTTAACTTCTTATGCGATTCTACTCTGTTGATTGGTCAACTATGCATCTTTGCATGGTCCTATGCATGGGCCACATAATATCCTATGCAACACTTTTGAAAATTGCAATTTAACTCATTTTTAAGAGATTCTTGTGCAAATATTAAATTGACATAAATTAATTTATTCTAGAATAAAAACACCATGAAAACTATAAAAGTTCCTAATTCCTAATCTAAAAATGTATACTAAAAAAATCTCTATCATTCATGACATGGATGCATTACAAGCATTGCAAGCTTAGGTATCTACCTTTATTAAGTAATTAAATTCTATGAATTACAATAAAATTTCCTCTCATTTCTTATAGGTGGTATGCAATTTGTGTTGGGAGAATGGTCACAAGAACATCGATTGACAAATTGGAAATCCTTTCGTGTAATAGGAAGCTAACTTTATAGGAAACTTTAATTACAAACCCATTAACCCTTATTCCAATATCTATAATCCAAGTTGGCAAAATCACCCAAAATATTCTTGGTTTAATAGTAACTCTTTAAACCACAATCCATAAGGCCCTCTTAATTCTCATCAGCCACCTAGTTACCAAACCTAAGAAAAAACATTTATTACAAAAAGTAGTATGGAGAAGTTCATCACTAAAATTGAAGGTAGGTTAGACCATCAAGATGAAGTGATTGTTACATTGGATGCAAAGATTGAATTAGTTGCTAAGAACCATTATTCCTAATACATAACCTTGAGGTTTAAATGAGACAAAATGGCCAATATCTTAAACCTTAGATCTTTTAGTACCCTACCTAGCACCTTCGAAACCAATCTTAAGGAACACGTAAAGGCAATTACATTAAGGAGCAGTGGGGAGATCAATTCCAAGGTAGGAGAAGAAAATAATGGAAAGAATGAATCATATAAAGATAAAGAGCTAATCAAAATAGACAAACCAAAAGAAAAGCGATAAGATAAACCTTATGTGCCTTTTGTACCCTCTCTTTCAAGATTGAAGAAGCATGTGGAAGATAAATAGTTTACAAAGTTTGTAGATATACTTAAAAAGATTTACATTACCACAACTTTCATAGAAGAACTCTTTAAAATGCTTAAATGTGCTAAATTCATAAAGGAGGTACTATCTAAAAAGAAGCCAATAGAGGAAAACAAATGAATCATGCTTACCGAAAAATGCAACACTGTCCTCTAAAATCAATTACCTCGTAAGTTAGGAGATCTTAGTATTTTTTTCATTCCTTGTGAAATTAGTTATCATATCTTTGATATGTGATTTAGGATTCAACATTAACTTGATGCCTTTATCTTATTTTAGAAATTGGGGATTAGAAAGTTAAGGCCAATTTGACTGTCTTTGCAACTTGTGGGTCATTCCATCATCTATATGCAGGGGATCATGGAAGATGTGTTAGTAAAGGTAGATAAATTTATAATTCCTATTGATTTTGTTATTTTAGATATGGAACAAGACCAAGAGATACCCCTCATCTTAGGATGACTGTTTCTCTAAATTGATAATGAACGAGTAGACATACGAGATGAGATTCTAACTTTCTAAATTGTTGATAAGAAAGTGGCATTTAATATATTCCAAATGAAAAAGCAACCTTAAAGGGGAGAAATGCTTAAGCATTGATGTGAGAGGAGAATGTGTGCATAAAAAATTATCAACGAAAGGGAAAAAATGTTGATCTTATAAGCATTGAAGAAGGTTTTATTGCCAATACATGTAAGGTAAGTACTACTTCTACTTTTGAAATGCATGATGCTAACCCTTCTTCTTTCTCCTTAATTAATAAATTGGACTATGAAAAAGTTAAAAAAGTAACCCCTTATCTTTTGAATTACCACCTATTGCCTTCTTATTTTGAACATGCTTTCTGAGGAAAACATAAGTTAGGGAGTAGGAAGAAGTATTTAGGAAGTGAAACCACTAATCTAAGGGGTTTTAGTTCTATGCATTGGATGCTTAATTTGTTAAACAATTTAAAGCTTACCATGAAACTTAAGTTAAGCTAAGCTCCTATGGATCAAGCTAATGACTTTAAATTAACATGTTCTTATCTTTTAGCTTTTGTTACTTGTGTTCTTTGTACTTTTATTTTATATTATGTCATTTGTGTTTTGGGTAAAACTTTAAGATTCTAATTGAGCTCCCTAGCTTTTATATGTATGCTTATGTCTTTATTATAGATTTTGCTTTTTTTTATTTTTTTGTCTTTATTCAAAGGAAGTTCTTCTTACCCCTCTCCTCTTTTACAAATATTACATCCTTAAGGACAATGATGATTTACATTTGGGAAATTATTTGTTATTATATGATTTTGATTTGAGCTTTTGGATGCTAAAGTTTGATAATTTAAATGATTATGGGAAAGTTTTCTAGGTCTAAGGTGGAAAATTCATGAGAAATGTGATAACCATGTATTGAAATCAATTAAGTTAGATTTACTTGTAATAATAACATAAACTTAATTATTATGTTTTGTTTATAATTGATTGGCACAATAGAAAATTTGAGCATACCTTAGTAAAATGTGGACTTTAGATTGGAAATTGATAATTACGCATAATTTAAGTCAGAAAATACTTTAACACATGTTAAAACTTGCTAGACCATCTTTTGAGACAAAATCTTATATTTAATAATTCTAAGGAGATGATGAGGTATTAATTGGCCCCTCATTTAGTCAACATCCATACCTTAATATGTATTGTCACTTGTTACCCCTTTGAGTCTCTAAACATACTTGTGAGCAAAAAATTAGCCTTTTGTTTCTTTAACACAACCCTCACTAGAACCATATAACTTAAATGAAATTTTAACTTCCCTATCAAGAAAATGGAGTTAGAATATAGTTAAATAAAAATGTAATTTGTTATTTATATGCATAATAATAAGGATAATAAAGTTCAATTCGAGTTTGGGGGTGGCAAGTTAATGTAAAAAAATGAAAAAGAAAAATAAAGAAAGAATTGTTAGCTATTATGTCAAAAATTTATGCATAAGTATGGATATTCTCCTAGGGATTGAATGTTATAATTTGCTTCAATTACACTTTGCATTATTGATATAACTTATTTTTAATAACATTCGTTTGTCTTTAGCCTTGACCACTCCTTGCTAGTCCTAACTTTTCCCTCACATTACAAGCCAAAAAGACGTTATGATCTTTAGGATTGTAAGATCTATATTAGTGGAGAAAGATGGGATAGTCTTGCCTATGGTCTTATGTGACTCTTAAGAGTTGAAGTAGAATCTTACCTAGGTTTTGTGTGATTGAAAATCTAAATTTTGAATGAAATATGTTAACAAGACTCACACATTTTATTATGTTAATTGATTATAGATTAAAGCATGTTAATTGAGATTTGTTGTTATTATAAGTATATTTGCTTAATTGATGCAAATTATGGATATCGCGTAGACAAATTTCTCCTGGAAACCATGATACTTGATCTTAATAAATTGAGTTATTGAATTTTACTTAGTAATGATTATTTCTTGCTTAAGGACAAGTAAAAGGTTAAGTTTGGGGGAATTTGCTTGGTTTATTCATTCTTATATTTTTATAGTCTAATTCCCTTGATACCTTAGTTTTTTTTTTTTTTTATATTTAGCATATAAAAGGGCCTTATAAGGGTTAATTGTATTTTGTAGGGTTAAAGTAGAAGATAATAACTCCAAAATTATGAAAAAAGGGTTAGCCAGGGAAATTCTTACATGATTATGCATCAATTTGAGCTTAAAAAGTAGAGCTGAGCATTTACACGGCCATGCTACACCTCTATGCAACCTATTTACATGGCCATGCTGTATGACAATACAAAAAGGCAGAAGCCGAATTAACTTACACACCCACCTTACACAACTATGCATCTCTTGTAGCAAAAAAGAATCACAAATTTACATGGTGATGCATCAATTTGCATGGTCATGCAATACTAAAAAGGGAGATTTGAGACTTCCTAATCAACTCCAACAACTTCCTAACTTAATTTCATGTGGTTCTTACTTAGTACTAAGGTCAATAACACTATTTGAGGGGGTAAACACATATGAATTTGAGGATCTATTGTAACACTATTTGGTCCCTCTTCCACTGTAACATAATAGTTTTTGTTAACTTGGTTTTATGTTAGCCTCTTATGTTTTTATGGTTCTTTTAAGGTTTTTGAGATTCTTTTATAATAGGAATAAGGTAGGTTACAATGCCTATGAGCCTCATTCTTCATCTTAGAGGGCAATGATAAATCCAAATATGTATTGTGATGTGTATATTCGCTCAACTTTATGTTTTGCTCACCTATTTTCTTATGTGTATTAGAGTGCATGCACGAGAGAATAGGAGAAGAAGAGGGCTTCTCACCTTAATGACCTTTTGATTCTCTTTGTTTTATGAGTCATTTGTATTAGGAATTAAATTTTTGTTTTTGTTTAGCTTTTATCACCATAGGGGAAGGTAGGCGAGCCCTCTTAATGGCTAACTTGTCATTCCTCCTCTTTTCTTTGTTTAGGTGATAATAAACATGAATGAGAGAGGACTTGCTACCTTAGGACCCCATTTTTTTCCTTTCTTCTTCCTTTGTATTGATTAATAAGTAAAGGTTTAGGCTTTATAGGCATTGATGAATTTCTCTCCATCTTCTTTAGTATCTCAGTGTCTATTAATGGCTAGAGGTGCTCCCATTAATGCCCTAGACATGACATAATCATTTAGAGCTTTTTTTTAGGGGGTAGGGATAGGGCTTAAAGTCCTTATGATCTATATTTTCATTCCTAAAATCTTGGCCAAAGGCTTTTGACCTTTATTTGCAACATTATCAGTTAATGCTTTATATATTTGTGCTAGCTCTCTTTCTCTTGTTATGGCTTATTTTTTATATTTTGTTTAACAAGCATAGTCATGAATATGGATAGTAGTTGAGGCTTTTAACCTTAAACATGATGGCATGCATGGGACATTATGGACCTAATAAACTAGATTCCTAAACCCTTAAGATGAGGTAGCATGCCTTGAGTTTAACCATTTGTCTTTTTATCATTTTGAGAGTTGTTTTCTATTTCTTTTTGCCTATGATTTGGGGATTACAGTGTGCCTGTTTTGTTAGGTTATAATGTTTATTCTATGATTATTTTTGTACACTTATTCCGTTACATGTTAACCTCCCCCATTTATGCTTATGATTGTACCCCTTCCCTATGGTGAATGCTTTTTTAATGATTGAATATGATGAATGGCTTGAAATGCATTAGATGAACATTTTAGGGCCACCTAATGTGGACTAATTAAATAATATGGCCAAAATTATAATTGTGAACCAAAGATACTAAAAGGTTGGATCCCAAAATTTGAGCAGTTTAGGGTGCCTAACCTCATTGCCACGTCATTCCTAATTCTCAAACTCCATCTTTGATAAGTTGCACATGGATTGGGCCTTCTAGATTGACCTATTGGGCTCATAATCCTTCTCACCTAGAATTTTGTCCCAACGAAAGTGAAATGGCAACTTCATTCAAGGTTAGAAGTGGTACTAAAGTATTGCCTTGTCTTAGCCCTTTGTTGGCTTTTGGATCTCCATTAAGGGTTTCTATTCCTTATAAAACCCTTATAAAGTGTCCCTTAATAATTTTAACATAAACCATAAAATGGGGTTATACCAATGTATGACCCTAGTCCTCTCGACCCCGTCGTTGGTCGATATGAGTTAGGAATCACAAGTAAGATTCCATTCGTTTGAGTGCAATTACAAAATTGATGTGCTCACAATGGTCACTCGATTAGGGACTTATGGAATTGACTTCACGTCATAATTTTTGATTCATTTTTATAATATTATCCTTATTATTTGTTGTCCATTGCATTCACACAACCTTCACACTTCACCACATGCATTAGGTCTACCCTTTAGGCAAGCTGATGGATTCTCCAAACTTGGGACTTAAGCTCCATTCGAGCTTAAGAGATAATGTGAAGTGTTCATCACTTATGAGCCAAGTACCTTCGGGATTATCAAATGGGAGTATATGGTAACCAATCCTAAGCTTGTAGGAGCCATCAACTATAACAACCTTTCTAAACATGAAACACACGAAGGAGTTATAATACCTTGAACTAGGATACTTTTATTATTTACATTCTTTTGAAAGGAGGGTTGACATTCCCAAAGAACAGGACTAAGTCTTCCCCCTTTTATAAATATGCAATGTATTCCCCTTCTCCATTGGTGTAAAATATTAATTCCCCTAAGTAAATGCTTGTGTATTCCCCATTCCTTGCCATGTAAATATTTCTCTTCATGTAAGTTCCTCATTTTTTGTTATGTAAATTCTCATATACATCATTTCCTCATTATTGTAACATAAATTCCACTTTTATTATACATTCTTATTATCAATATAAAAAGAAGTCTACAATCTTAGTTCCTTTTTTGTCCTTTGTCTTTTTTTGTAAATGTTCTTTTAAGATTTTTATCTTACCTAGTTTGAGGATCATGCATGTTCTTTATCCCATGTTGATAGATGAATACAACCATACCTAGGAAAGAGCCACTAAACCTTGTGTAATGGGAGAAATAAGGTTTGAAAGATCTTATGTTTATAATGTGTGCATCTTATGCATACATGTATTATCAATTGTTTGCTCATGCATCATCTTAATAACCTTTATTTTGCAACCATCATAGCTCCACCTAAACCGTTATGAAAAAGAGGTGGAAGAAGGCTTATAAGGAAAATCAAGACACCTAGCTTGATTCAAAGGCCAAAACTAATAATGGAGCAGTCAATATTGCTAGAATTGGTTGAGAAAATGAGAGCATAATTCAGTTAGATGATGGAGGAATGAGTTACTAAAGAGGTAAAAAAGTACCTTAATAAGATCATGAAGAAAGGAGGAGCATTTTCCAATAGGACTGACAAGGGGAAAGAACTAAGGAACCCTACCCTCAATAGTCATTAATGATGGTTTGTTTGGCATTGAGGATTGCCATAAGAGTATAGTTATACATGACACAAATGGTGGCTTGGTTATAGTATTAAGTAAAGGTGTCAAAGACAAGAAGGACAATGCCAAGTTTGATGGATTTATTAAGTAGTTAGAGAAGATCCAAAAGACCTTGGATGTAAGAGGAATGAAGAGTGGAATCGATGTTAAGGATCTACTGGCTCACAAGCATATAAAGTTCTCTTCTAATTTCAGGATGCCTGAACTCCTAAAGTTCACGAGATTCAAAATGCATACAAACATTTCATTCATATGTGCTTATTATGAAAGTATCTAAGGTAAAAAAATATACTATGTTAGAGCTATATGAGCTCTCTTTAAAAGGGTCAGCTAAGATATGGTCTCTTAATCAGCTAAAGATAGATAGGGAAGATTGGAAAGAACTAACTTAAGCTTTCAAGAGTCATTATTCATGCAATTTAAAGTTAGAGATTACACTTCAAGACCTAAAGTCAAGATGTTAATGAAGGCTTTAATGACTATTTGAAATTGGTAGAAGATGGTAGTGAAGTTGTGGCCAAGCCTACGAAACTAGAGTGAGTAAAGATGATCATTATGAGAGCTTTACTAAACATTAGTGCTAGGATTAAGTGGATATTGATCCATTATTTTGAGGACCTGAGAGAGGTGGGGTTACAAGTTAAATAGCTAGAATTAGAGACAAAGAAATAATACTTGGGAAGGAGGAATTATCAATACCAACGATAGGTTGATTATGATAGGAATAAGATACTGGACATGAATATGATGCAAGCCGCAATGTAATTTACTGATTTGTGGATGTCTTTATCTAAAGCCTTCTTAAAGCTCTAAAAGAAATGGGTTGAAGTGACTCATACCTAGGTTACCACCAAATCTATTGATAAGAAGATATGATGCAAATGCTTATTGCATCTATCATCAAAAGGCTACTCACTACACCAATGATTATTTTAGGTTGAGGTATGAGATTTAAGACCTTATTGACTCTAATGCTATAGGCCCACCTACTATTAGACAACTGAATACTTAAGGAAATCCTTTCCCAAACCACTATAATATCCCACCTCTAAACCAAGGGGCTATTATGATTAACTGTAAGATTCCTAAGAAGATTATTATGGCCACTTTTGATGAGCTACTCCATGTGAATGTTATTATCGTTTATGTCATTAACCCTTAGGAGAGTTTAGATCAAGAGTCAGAGCAACTATGGGAGAAGCAGATTAATATTTGGGAGGATAACAATAAAAAGGAGGAAAAGTAAGTGAGCCATGTTATAAGAAGTGGAAAATGTTATGTGAAAGGTAAGCAAATAACTTAGGGTAGAAAAGGAGGTAGAAAAAAAAGAAGGGAGAGAAAAATCCAGTCTAGAGGCAATTGAAAAAGGACACTTACTCAAATTAGTGTATGAGAGTTATTGATCAAATCAAAAGAGCACAAGAAAGCCATGATAAGGGCACTATCCAACTTAGTTATCTCTAAGGAATCATATCTTTCGGAAGCAATGACTCTAATTATGAATCTTAGTAAGGAAAAAATAACCTTTTTCAGTGAGAATTTGCCTTTAGAAGGGAGAGATCATAATATATCATTATTCATTAGAGTTGAGGTAAAACAAAGGCATATCCCTTGTGCAATAATGAATGACAGATTAGGAATTAATATATTCCCTTTAAATTATTATCAAAATTTATGTTGTCTGTGGCAGGCTTAGAGGCGTCCGAGAGCATTATTCAAGCCTATGATGATAACAAAAAGCTAACTACTGGGATTTTTAAGATGATGGTAAAAATAGAGGTGATGGAGATTACAATGAAGTTCACTATTACAATGAAGTTCACTATGTTAGACATTATGGTCATATTTTCATTATTATTAGGAAGGATATGGTATCACCATTTAGAAGGAATGCCTTCTTTTTTGCACCAAAGGGTAATGATTCCATTAAAGGGAGAGGTAATTACCATTTGTGTTGAAGTGGGAGAAGTAGTATTTGTATTGAGCATCACAGTCCCATTTCTTAGAGGTTTTTAGGTAGTCGGGGATCTGAAGGTGGCAAACATCATGAGGGGATGAGCTTTTTTCTTAGGAAAAGGGCTCAGTATGGATTCCACTAATGTTTCAGAACTTCCAAATATATCCACTCAGATTTTTAGGGCAAAACTAAGCTGTCATGGAAATCATTAAAGGGTAATGGTAAGGAATCTCAAAGGACCTTTGTTAGACTTTTTATGAGAGAAGGAGAAGTAACTGAAGAAGTGAAGGGGGACCAGTAACAAACAAAATCTCTTGATGATTTAGAGAAGGCATTCACACAGATGTGGAATCCAGGTATTAGAACTATTAAGATTTGTCTAAAGATGAGGGCTAAAAAGAAAGAAGAAGAAGAAGAAAGGAAAAGAAGTTATGAAGGAGCAAGATGAAAAAAAGGATCCTTTTTCAGTCTTATATGGCCCATAAACTAATTATTCATGGAAAAAGAAGAAGGAAATCCTTAAAGTAGAGTGAGACTGATTGTATCGATAGTAATTGTTAGACCAACAAGTGTGGGAGGCAGATGACCCAATTAAGAATGAACCAATTGAGCCTGTTGTGCTAACACCTTATAAGGATCTAAAATGGGGGCCAAACAAGCCAGTAGCATTACTGAAGGGACATACTTACGTATCAATCTGACATACATTAAGAAGTTGATTGTGAACTCTACTAAAGACATAAAAGGTGAAGAAATGGAGGGATAATCATTAAGGACTAAAGAAGCTGAATTAGATGGGATGACATTATGGGAAAGATTCTTGAAGATTGAGTTAGGCACCAATTAGATGAAGCATGAATTTGAAGAGTTTGTGAAAGCTATGGCTAGTACTGAGGAGATGAATGAGGCAAATTTTGTGCAACTAAATGATAACCCTAAGGCTATTTCCAAACAAGTTGATGAAGAGGTGGGAGAGAAAGATAAGAAACATGGTAGCCTGCCATCAAGGAAACTCAAAATGTACCCCCTTGAGGAATCCCTTACCCCTGACATTAATAATGTTCTTGTCTCAATCTTGTTTGAGGATGACCATGTATTAGTTTAAGATAATGAACGATGAGTTTGCTTACTTATGTGATGTCTTTCTTAATGCACTGTGCATGACGTGCATCATTTTATGGGCATATTTAATATTAATTTTTATACATACCACTGCATTTAATCTTAGCACACAAAAAAATCCTAAAATCTTGATAATTATTAGTAACACCACATTTGAAGAGTTGAGAAAGTACAAGCAACCACTAAGGAAGTACTAAACAGTTTTTGCATGGACTTATGAAGATATGCTAAAAGTTGATTCATAGATAGCTGAGCATTAAATTCCTACTTACCAAGTATGAGGCCAGTAAAGTAAAAGCTCAAATGAATGTGGCCAAAATGGGCACAGTTGGGGTAAGAAGAAATGGCTAATCAATTAAAGGCAAAGTTTTTGGAGGGGGTGGATTACCTCGAATGGCTAGCTTCCATAGTGTCAGTACCTAAGAAAGATGGATGGGTTAAGATGTGTCGACTATAGAGACTTGAACAAAGTGTTCCCAATGGACTACTTCCCTTTACCCCATAATATTAAGTAACTTAACTAACACAATGTTATTGTGCTAATTTTTTTTTCTCTATGAATTTCTCTTCTATTCATTTTAGTTTGAGGTCGTCATAGTAGCTCCTTTATCTTCTTTTTTCTTTTTAATTGTTTAAATCTATCATTTTATTGGTATAACCCTTTTTTCTTTTTCTTATTTTTTCCATGTGATAAGGTACATATTCACCTTTATTGTTTAGCTCGTAGAATAAATATGCCCTTTATGTTAATTTTGAAACATTTAATTTATAAAATTATTTATTATAATTATTTAAGTCCTTATTTAAATAGGAGAGAAAATAACTTCTTCTTTAATACTGATGATGTGGACTTTATAACTAATTGGTCTTTAGATTAGTCCCTCCTGAACAAGGAGTAATTGGTCTTTAGATTCAATTATACTCTCTTCTCTTTTCATTGACACCATCTCTCTTATTTTTCTCTTAATCCATATTCAACATTATCTCTCTAACCTCTCCATCATCTCTCATATGATCTCTTCTTTTTCTTGAGTTACTATACCATGGATTATGTCTTTCCTTACAACTTTCATAAGTTTTATAGTTATCTCTCTTTTATGCAGTGAAAGAAGAGGAAGAAATTAACTAGCATTCAATTATTTGACAAGAAATTCTTGTGCCTTTGGTGTTTCTTTTCATTCTTTTGGAATGAAATATTAGGTGGTACGAACAATGAATACATGATGAAGATGAAAGTGGCAAATGTGTTTAAGTGGTAGATGTTGAGTAATGAAAATGAAATGAATGAAAAGCAAGATGAAGCTCTCTTCCCTCTGATCAACATCACCAAATTTTGTTAGTGGTCCCACAAGCTCAATTAGATTCAACAGCAACAATAGGAATAAGTCTTTGTGGTTGGTATTTTGAGAAATATGTCCAAAGAGGAGTTGAAATTAGGGATTATGGAAGCATTTAATGCTCAGGAGAGGAGAAAGAGGACAAACTTGTGGATGCCACCTAAAGCTAAATCCAAATATCCTAAGAAAAGGTCCATCGTTGAGATCTTTATGATCTCGCCATTAGTTGACAAGGTTGATGGTGATGATGATGATAAAGGTGGTGAAGAAGATGAGTTTTATAATGGCTAACAATATGGTAAAGTATGATGATGAGAAAAAAAAGAAGAAGATTAAAAGAAAATAAAAAAGCTAATGCTTGTAAAAAAGTTGGCATTAGCCTCATTCTAGAGGGGCTAATGCAGTTAAACGAGAGAAGAAGTCATCTCCTCTCCTATTTGAACAAATGCTTAAATAATCAAAATAAATAATTTTATAAATTAAATATTATATAATTAACATGAGGGACATATTTGTTTTGCGGGCTTAACATTAGGGGTCAATTTGTACCTTGTTTCTTTATTCTAATAGGTGAAATTATATACTCATTGCAAATGTTTTGTTTCTCTTTATAGGTATCTTCTTCTTCCTTTTTGTGGGTATCTTTTCTTTATGCATTGGTATTATTTTATATTTTTGAATGAAAATAGTTTATGTTAGTTTTTGAATATTCTTCATTTACTTTGTATGATGATAATGATTTTTCAAGATATTTCGATAATTTTATAAAAGAGCGTTATTCAGAAAAATACTATAATATTAAAATAATTTTGAAACTGTGTGAAAAGGAACTTAGTAGTTAATTGAGTTATTTGAATTATTGTATTAGATTTAATCATAGTTATCTATTATCAATATCTTAGATTATATA
>CATIWR010198769.1:0-21770 GCA_949677035.1 Omphalea diandra
ATATATATATATATATATATATATATATATATATATATATATATATATATATATATATATATATATCTGTGTGTGTGTGTGGGTGTGTGATAATTTTAATAAAAGATTGTCTATTAATTCATATTTTTAATTTTATGTAATACAATTTTAGGAAAAAATTTATTAAAATTAGTTGAAATAATTTTTAACAATTTATTATACTGTCATTTACTCTTATATAGTTAAAATTTTTAATAATCAATGAAATTAATTTAAGTATTAGCTTTTTATATCTTGTTTAGAAAAAATTTAGAATTTTTATTTTGTAGGTTTTTCTAATTTTATATTCAGATTATTTTGGCTTCCTGTTTAGGATTTTTTTTTATTATTTTTTAGGTTTTTTTAATTTCATGTTTAGAAGTAGTTTAAAATTTTTACTTTTTGATTTTTCTAATTTTCTGTTCAAAATATTTTTTTATATAATCTTGACTTGAAAATTTTTACTATTTAAATTTTTAAATTTCTAATTTAGAAAGTTTTTTCATTATGGCCATTGAGTTTTATAATCTCTTAGTTAAAAATATTTTTTTAATATAGCAATTTTTCTATAACATAATGTAAAAAATGACACATTGTACAATACACAATTATTTGATAAATTACAAATAATTATTTAAAACTAACTTTGAGAATGAAATTAATAATATATATTGTTTTAATTGTGTCAATAATGAAATAAAACTCTATATTCTATTACGTTCATTCTACAAGTACAGCCAATATAATATGCACTACAAAATAAATGTTAGCCGAAAGAAATAACCTACATGTTTGCTCTAGTTGGAATAAATTATATGAGAAAAGAAAACATTAATAATTCTATTAATAGAACTCCCTTATTTTAGTGATTCTATTGTTTAGAACAAATTTTAGATTAATAGAATTTAATTGAATTCTATTATTTACAATCAATTTATAATTAATTGAAATCTTTTTATTCTCTCAAATACCCTTATTTATTTAAAACAATCATAATGTTTATTTATTTAAAACAATCATAATGTCAATTTAAATCATAAGGTTAAAAATTGTATTTAAATCTTTTAAGTAAAATGAATTCTCTCAAAATTTTATACTTTTTAACTTAATTTGATTTTCTCGCCAAATCATTTCTTTTTAAATGAATAATTTAATTTTCAAATAAAAGAATCATTAAATAATTTTTTTAAAAAATCTGAGTTTATAAATAGGCTTATTAGGAAGTTTGAAACAACTAGATGAGCAAAAATTAATACAAAAAGTAATAGTTCTCATATGTTTCAATATCTTCTATTACTCCCTCTCAAGTTAGTGCATTAAAATCAATTTTTGCTTAAGGCTTTAGTAAATACATTAACAAGTTGGCATTAGAAGTAACAAGTAGTTGAATAATTATAGCTTGGAAGTTCTCACTTACAATATGGTAATCAATCTCGAGATGCTCTGTATGTTTATGAAACACAGGATTGCAGCTATATGATAGGCAACTTAGAGGAACGAGATGATAATCAACTTAATTATCACAAGTATAAGACAATTCCAAGATCATGGAGAAGAGAATAACACTGGCCAAACAACTTAAGAGGAATGAGATAACTGTAGTTTGTTCTGTTTTTTTGGGGGGTCTTCCAAAAAATAGGACTGGTCACCCAGAAATATGCAATAAAAATGAATCTCAAAACAATTGCCCCAATCAGAATTACAATCCGCAACAAGAGCTTATGGAGCTAGAATACCTTGGCCAAAATTTTCCTTTGAGCGACATATATGATGGGCAGCATCTAAGGGCCTGTTTGATTGGGGTTAGAGGAAGGGCAATTAAAGGTAAGGAGAGGTAAAAAAGAGGAAAGAAGGAGAAGGATGGTGAAGTGTATATAATTATCTTTTCTTTATTTGAAAGAGAAGTGAGAGTAAGGGAGGATGATATGTGTCACCTTAATTGGGAGATAGAGTAAATAAAAGAAGGTAAAGTAATAAAAATACTATATTACTCTTATAACTTAAATTATAAAGTTATACTACTTTAAAGAAGATAAATTATATTTATACCAATTAATTAAATTCAATTATTAGATTTAATTATTAGAGAAATTTAAAATTGAGTATTTAGAACACAATCTACATATAAAGTAAAAACAATGAGATTATCACTAATGAATCAATAAAATAGAAAAAAAATATCATTATTAAATAAAAACATAACATCAAATCCTGAGTATAGAGGAATAGAAAAATTTTTGCTGGGTGAAAATAGATATCAAGCAAAGATGTAGTTGAAGAGAGAGAAGTTTGTATGGTTGGTGAAGTTATAGTAAATAAAGAGGAATAATAGATTTATCTATTTTAAATAAGAATAAAATTAAAAAAGAAAAAATTTAATTGTTGTCACTCTCTTCTCCTTTCCGAGAAGTTGAGGGTTATGAAAAATTAAAATACTTGTTTACCCTTCCATTTAACTTATATTTTCTTTTTCAAATCGAGGTATAAGCCTACCCTCGTGTCTGTTACCCTCTCTTCTCCCTCCTTACCTTCCATCTAAGCAAACTCTAACAGCTTGTTTGGATTAATGATTTATAAAGGGTTGAAAGAGTTATTAATGGAATGGAATAGATGAGTTTAGTTTGGAAAGAAAATTTTAAATTATATTTGTATTTGGGATAGTTGGAATGAAAAAGAATGATTTGAGATTAATTTTGTTTGTTTGTAATGGAATGGAATGTAATGTTAACTTAAAATTGACAAAAATACCCTTATGTTAATGATTGATTTCATTTAATTTAGAACATTATGTGACTTGATTTAATCTAATGTATTTAATTATAAGAAATTAAATTCTTATATGAGAATAATTTTATTAATTTTGAGAAATCAAATCATATATGAGAAATATTTCATGCCATGAAACTAATTAATTATGAATGATTTGTTATTTAATTTAAATAAATTTAATGTTAATTTATTTAAGTGAATTTATATTTAAGAGAATTAATATAAACATGTTAATTTATATATGTTATGAAAATTAATTTAATTATCGATGAAGAATTTAATTTTATGAAAATTAAATATTTTGGGCATAGATTTTAATTATAGGAATTTTGATTATTATATTAATATCATTTTGATTATTATTATCATTAAATTAAAATAAAAATGAAAAAAGTCAAAAAAAAAAAAAAAAGAACACATTTTGGCCAAAAGTCTCAAAATAAGGGCAAAATCGTCTTTTCATTTTCAAACCCATGCAAACACCCCAATTTTGGGTGTTTCATTTTATTGGTTTGACTGGGTTTGGAATGGTTTACCAAACTCACCCAAACCATTTCATTACATTCTAATCTCTTCAATCCAAATATTAAATTTTTTTCTAAATCAATCTATTTCATTCATTTCCATTATAAACAATCCATCCAAACAAACTATAAGTCTTCCATTGGCACAATAACAACTGTTTCATACCATTGCATGAGTACACTCTTGAAAATCTTGATCATTAATCAAACTGTTTAAATCACAAATTAAATCACAGAGTGATTTGATTATATTACATTATTTTATAATTATTATAAATATATCTTTATTTAAAATATTTTTTTATTTTTAGAGTTAATTTAATAATATTTTAAATTTTTTTTCTTATTAGACAAATTAAACTTAACCAATCGAATTGATGAATTAAAAAATCACCCAATTGACCAATTTATTAACCAATCTAATTTTAAAATCACTACATAAGTATTTGGTACTGCATCATATTATAACTTTCATTACATCATGTCAAACACACGTATAAAAATTCAAAATTATGATTAAAGTCCTAAAAAACTAGGGTGACATTACATTGCACCAAATAAACTTCAAGAAAAAAATCAGTAGAGGCAACAAAATATTAATTTAATGATAATGATAATAGTACACATTGCAAATACTCAGTAAATCTCATAAGCATCAACCTACACGAGGTAAACCTTAGCATTCTACATTTAAGAAGAAGATGGTGAACACGGGAAAAAGAAAATGTGAAGGGGAAAAGGAGCTGGTAATTTTTGAGATATGATCATGCATTATGAGTAGATGAGAGGATGATTCATTGGTAAACACATGAAGCTGTTAAATTAAGGGGCTTGCCGATTTTGTTACCATGAAGAGTAAAAGGACATCTGATACGTCTATAAAATTTGGATTTCACTAATCTTCCCAGAATATAAGCTCTTGATCTCACCACAAATGTCAGGTTGAGAGGTACTGCTACTTTCTCAATGTGCTCTTTCGCAGTACCAAGAAGAGGAATCCCACCGTACAAGGGAATTTGGGAAGCATGCACCACAGTTATCACTGCCCTCTGACTCTTCCTTGGTTGTGTAAACTTCTTCATCTAGTGTTTTCATCCACACAATTGTTGGAAAAAAAAAAAAAAACATATCAGTCAAATTAACAAAAAAAAAAAAGGCTTTATATTTTAAAAATTTTAATCTTTCGGTTTTTTACTTGTACCCAAAATATTGAAAATAGTTTATTATACCCTAATTTAGCCTGTTTAATTTCAATTCTTAAAGTTAAAATTAAATTAATTAACTTATAGCAATTGTTAATGCGAAAAAACAATTTTAAAAAATAAATTTTAGTTTTGACAGTGATATGTTATCTAAAAATATTTTTTTTAAAAAAAATAACTTTAAAAAATTTTAAAAAAGAAATTAATCTCCTCATTTTAATGGGTAAAATTAAAATTAAATAAATCAAATTAAGACATAATAACCTATATTTAAAGCTTTGAATATAATTGTAAAAAATAAAAAATGTTTGAATTTTTAAAAAACTGGGCCGAAAGAAAAAAAAGAAAAAAACAAAGAATGCCATGTGATAACGATTATTGGTTAATAATTAACAATTTAGTTCTTTAGTTTTCTAGTAAAGACTACAATTATTTTCTTTATTTTGAAAATCGTGAATAGTTTAGCCATTTTTCTGAAATATATTATTTTCTTAAAAAATTTTTCTTTAAGGTTTTATATATTAAATGTTCCCAATTATATTATGTATATACTTATTAATAAATATAATAAGTATACTTCTAAAAAAATTAATATAATAAATTTATTATATGTTATTTATTTCATCAAAACTCTGCCTAGGTATGATTGACTCATACCAAGTCGGTTCCAAGCCGAAAGAAAAAAAAGAGGATTGCAGTTATTTAATAGCTAGCGTAAAATTTTTGGTATAATACTTGAAAAGTTTACATAAAAATACATTTTTTATATAGATTTTGAGGATTTTATCTTGCCAAAATTTAAATATGGACTCAACAAATATTGAAATAAAGGTTGGAATTCTCTACTTGTTGACATGCTACATTGAAACCCAAGTGTAGTGAGAAATAGATAAGGGTGTAGGGCATTCTCTAAAAGCGAGCGTCATTTTGGCGCTTAGATATGTTAAACGTGCAAGGTTCCCGCATCATGGGTGAACGTAGATAAATAAGCTAGCCATAGCAATACTAAGTTACTGTTAGTAACAATAGTAATAGAATATGTAGCATAGATAATTGAGCGAGTCAACACTATTATTGGACGAGGTAGAGACTAAAATTAGAATAAGCATATGGAATTTAGGATCCCATATAAGTAAACTAATGGAGTTAATGGACACTATGAAGAGTAGGAAGATGAACATTACATGTATTCAAGATACTAAATGAAAAAGAGAGAAAAATAAGAAAATCAAAATAGTGTATAAGTTATGAAACACATAAGAGAGAAACAAAAATGGAGTGGAAATTATTTAAGGGATATTGATGTATCAGTGAGGAAAGTGAGAGATAGTGAAAGGTAAAGTGATTAATGTGGATAGCGCATATATACCACACATTGGTCTCGATAGTAAGAGAAAACAGAGATTTTGGAAAGACACGGATGATAACATGTAAAATACACCAATTGAAAAGAATATCTTCATTGATGGAGAATTGAATGACCATGTAGGTCCAGGTATGAGCAGTTTTGAGGAAGTACATAAAGGTTTTGATTTGTGGAGTAGAAATGAAGAGGGAAAAAAATATCCTTGATTTTATAATGGCATATGACTTGATCTAGCTAATGTTTACTTTATCAATAGGGAATCTCATTTAGTAACTTTTAAAAGCGAGCATAAGCCAAATTGTCTTCTTTCTAGTAAAGAAATCAAACTAAGTTTTGTGTAATTGTAAAGTTATCCCAAGCGAAGCTTAAGCAACTCAATATTTATTAGTCCTGGATGTCAAGATCAAGTGGCAGTCTAGATCGTCCTAAATGCTTCTATTATGATCAAAAGATGGGAGGTAAAGGGGCAGAAGTGTGAGCAATTTAGGAATGAGTTATAAAATATGACAGCACTGGATCTAAATGTGGAAGTAAATGATATGTAGGCAGACATGATTAAAAAGATTCAAAGGGGAGGTAGAGGTACATAGAGAGGCTAGAAGACAAGACCCACCTTCAAAGGTAGACTGATGGTAGAGTAAGACAGTCTAAAAAATAAGGAAAAGAAAATGTTACAATAATTGACTAGATGCAAAAATAGAGATGTATATGAGCAGTATAAAATAGCAAAAAAGAAAGCAAAGAAGTCAGTAAGTCAAGTTAGGACATAGTTTTATGAGAAGTTAGGAACAAAAGAAGAGAAAAAAAAATATCTACAAGTTGGCTAGGATGAGGGAAAAGAGTTATAGAGATCTAAATCAAGTTAAGTGTATTAAGGATAACAATGATAGAATTTTAGTGAAGGAGGATTTTAAGGAAAGATGGAGAAGTTATTTTGAGGGTCTCTTCAATGAAAGCTATAATAGAAACTTAGTATGTGTGGATCATATAACAATATAGAAGAATGTGAAATATACTAAGAGAATTAGATTCTTGAAAATTAAAGAAGTTTTGAGGGGAATGAAAATAGACAGAGCATGTGGTCTCGATGAGATTCATATCAAGGTGTAGAAATGCTTAAATAATGTAAATAATGTAAGAATAGTTTGGTTAACTCATTTATTTAATAAGATTTTACTCTATAAAAAGATATCAGAAGAATAGAGAAATGAGATATCCAATACTACTCCAACTATAGAGGAATTAGGTTTATGAGTCACACTGTAAAGTTATGGAAGAGAATTCTGGAATATCGTAATCGATGTTGCAAGTCTAGCTCAGTCAACCAATTTAGCTTTATGCCTAGTTGATCCATTATGTAAGCAATCTTTTTTAATATAAGCTTACTAGAAAATTATAGAGAGATGAAGAAAGATTTGTATATGGTTTCATCCATTTAGAGAAAACCTATACGAGATGTATTATGATGGGTTTTAGAGCATAATAACGTATCAATTAGATACATTAAAAAAGAAAATGTATGATGAAGTAGTCATTATTGTACATACAGTTAGAGGTAATAAGAGAGATTTTTCCATCAAAATCGAACTATATCAAGAGTTTGCATTAAGTCTTTATTTTTTCACTTTAGCATAGGTGATTTGATAAAGGATATATAAAAGGACATTCATTGGTGTATGATGTTTGTTGATAATATAGTATTAATAAATGAGACTCAGGCAACAACCAATAGGAAATTAGAGTTTTTGAGAAGTACACTAGAGGCAAATGATTTTAAAATAAGTAGGACAAAAAACTCAATATATGCATTATAAGTTTAGTAAGAATAATACTAGAGAAAATATGAGAATGCAATTAGAGAAAGTAACTATATCCTAAAACATACACTTTAAATATTTAGACTCAATCCTGCAAGAAGATAGGGGTTACGAGGAGGATATTGCCCATCAGAATAAAGCGAGATGCAAGAAATGGAGAAATGCATCAAGTATATTGTATGGTCGTAAGATTCCATGTAAGTTAAAAGGTAAACTTTGTCACACTAATAAAACTTGCTATGATGTATGAGAGTGAATGTTGGGCAATAAAGGAGTAACAAATCTCCAAGATTAGTGTGGCAAAAATAAAAATACTAAGATGGATGTATGATCATACTAGAATAAATGGAGTTTGTAATGAGTGTATTAGAGATAAAATTAGAGTTGCCCTAATAGCGGACAAATTAAGAGAAAAGAGATTAAGGTGGTTTGGAAATGCAAGTCATATGTCTTTAAATGCACCAATTAGAAAAGTAAAATACATTGGAGCAAACATAAGTAAAAAAGGATGAGGTAAACATAAGTTCACATAGAAAATAATAATTCAAAATAACCTAGAGACCTATATCTTTTTGAAGATATGGCTTTAAATACACCAATTACAAACACAAAGTACATTGGAGCAAACATAAGTAAAAACGGACGAGGTAAACATAAGTTCACATAGAAAATAATAATTCAAAATGACCTAAAGACCTATATCTTTTTGAAGATATGACTCAAAATTGCCCTGAGTGAAAAAAGTAAATTCATTTACTTCTTCAAAATTGCTTCTATCTCGACCTACATGGCCATTCAAGTCCCACCAGTGAAGATATTCTCTTCATTTGGTATGTTTTGCATGATATTATATGTCTTCTCAAAATTTATGTTTGCTCTCACTATCTAGGCCAACTTGTGGTACATATGTGTTAACCACATTAATCTCCTTATCTTCCACTATCTCCCACCCTCCTCACCTTGCCTTCAACTTATTCTACCACAAAAATTCTAAGCATCATTCATCGAATAGACTAGGGCCTTAACTTGCCTAAACCGAAAAAATTTATAGCCTATATTTATAAAATCTTTCTTTTAATTCTTATTGTACTTATTAAGATTACAAATGAATATGGTTTAATGTATTTTGACAATAAAGTAATTATCATCTTCCATTCTAGATCCTAACATGGTGAAACTGGTTTGGTGCTATTTCCCAACTTTTACAACGTCCAATTCGCTAAGAGTTTGCAATCTTTATAAATTATAACCTTAAAATAATTTGCTATAACTATTTTTTGCCCTTAGTCCATTCGCTACAAGATTTTTTTTTTTTTTATCCCTAACAACTTTTTTAAATATGAGTAAAATCATGTTAAACAGTTAATAAATTTCAATTCTATTTTGAAGAATTTTATGTAAAATAGTGGGATAAGTTTGTTGACTCACAAAGCCACAAGAGATGCGATCAAGGAATGGTTATAAGATCATTCTATAAACACATGCTCTATCTTTTCAATGTGTCTTTCCTTATTATAGAAGACTTTTATGTCATTATTAAATAAATTAAAAAAGAATATTTTTTAAAAATAAGATGAGTTACAAAACAATTAGGACAATGGATTAGAGTCTTTCATTAGCCTCAATGCTGACAAGAAAGGTGATAGTTTTGGTATTCTACACCCAATCAAACATTGACAAATAGATAAATGAATTAAACAATATTTTTTTTATCGAGACAAACAGATAAATCGCTTCGACTAGCATCAAAAAATACTCTACAACCTGAATAATATTATTAAAAAAATACCATTTTCCAACTTAGACAAGGACAAAGCTCTCCAACTCACACATTACTAAACAAGATTGCATTTTCAACTTAGACATCACTCAAAAAACATGCTTTTCCATTTTATGATAACGGCAACAATAAATTATCAATTTGCCACTGGATAACTCAACAAGAAGACACTTCATTTTCCTTCAAGAGACAAAATCTTTTCCATAAAATCTTTTGATAGTTCTTAGGTGGTTATGCTTTGAGCTCTATCCTTTTTCAATTCTCTTTTACATCTCTTGCAATCTTTATTCTTTCTACAAAAGATTGTGTTCATAAATTATATTCGTAATCTCCATTTTGAGCAATACAAATATTTGAGTACGTATTTCTTCATAAATGTTATTGCTATTTTTTTTTAATTATTATGAACTATTGTATACATTTGTGGCTGGATATGCCACCCATTTATTTTTACAACACTTACATTTTCTTGTTGCCCATCTATTTTTAACTTACAAGGCTATTAGAGTAATTTCATATAAATTTTATAATTAGAATATTTTTTTCAAAATCTTACGACTTGATTTAATTTAATTTTCTTATCAAATCATTTATTATTTCAATAAAATAATTAAATTCTTTTAAATATAGATTTTCTAAATAAAAAATTAATAAAATAAAACTATTTTCCATTGAATTACTTTAAAATCTGAATATCCAAATAAAAGAAAAACTACCTCAATCGGTAATACATATATATATATTTTGGTCCTCACTTGGCAATAATTTAACGTGATTAAACATATACTGGTAAGAATTATGGTATTTCTTTTAGGAAAACTTTAAATATTTTGCTCCTCAAAGGAAAACTTTATGTATATATATTTTTCTTTAAATTACAATTGGTTGAAATCGTATGTAGTTTTGCAAATGGTTTCAAATTCATTTATTTCCATCAATTTTTTAATAACATTTTTTCCATTAATTGAAAACACATTATTAATGTTGAATTAAGAGATTTACAAGAAAAATACCTTCTAATGGCCTGAATCAATTAAAGAGCAATGTTTTTTAAAAATCGATTTGGTTTGCTAACTGATTCACGGTTCGATTGGTCTAATCAGTTCGACTAATCCGATTCAATTAGTTCAATATTAAATAAAATTAAAAAATATTATTAAAATAACTTTAAAAATTTTGAAAAACATATTAAAAATATATAAATATAATTATAATAATTAAAATAAAAAAATAATATTAAAAACTAATTTGGGTCAAACCAAATTGGGCATTGGATTAGTTCCTAATTTTATTGATCTAATCAGTTAATTTGGTTCAGTTTTCAAAACATTGTTAAAGTGGATGCATCAACAAATCGGAAAGTCAATTATAATAGCCATATGGTAAGAATTTTATTTGAGAAAATATTTAAATGGGTGGCATATCCAGCCACAGATGTATACCATATGGTATAATTGACTATACCATATGGCTATACAAAAGAGAAAAAAGAAAAAAGTGAGAAAATATTTTCTCCTATTTGGTTATAGTACAGAAAGAGCAAAAAAATAATTATAAACAGAAAAAAAGGGGCTTACTAAACCAATTCTCCCTTTTTTAGAGAGGAAGGCAAAAGAAAATTAATAATTGAATGCATTTTAAAGTCAAATTATGAAACTACCAATAACCATGTATATTCATACTCTTAGCCATCCTAACATATAAAAATATGAAAACACACACACACAAACACAACACACACACACACACAAACACAACACACACACACACACAAACACACACATATATATATGTATATAATAATAATAATAATGAGGTTATAGATTTCAAATAAGTAATTTTTGTTAAAATAATAGTCTCCTACTAGTAAATGTTATAATTTAAAGGGTTAAATAATAATTTTAACTTAAAAACGTTCTTTATCATTTCTTTTTTATAATTCTATATATTTCTAAATAAAATAGAAAAAAAAAATTTACCTCTCTTTTCCTTTCCTTTCCTTTCCTTTACATAATTTTTTTCACCATAATTTTTTTCCCACACAAAGGATTAACTCAATGTGTGAAAGCATGGAACTTGTCGAGGAAAATACAGCCCCCATACACCGGGGGCCAAAGATCACGAGAGTAGTTGGTGACCATTCATGTCAGTTTTGTTAATTTAAAATTTTGAAAAATAAAATAATCAAAGTAAACTGTTTAAATAGACCCTGATTTTCTTTTATAGATATAAATATATATTATCTCAAAGCATGCATATAACCAAACAAAAAAAAAAGGCCAAAAAGTCAATGTAAACCAAACAAACTAATTTGAAAGGGTCCAGTGCAACTCCCCACCGAAAATGAGACTTGCTCTATCAGTATAGACTTTGCAGTTTGCAGTCTTTTGCAGGCATTCGAATAAAGGTAGCCAATACCACTCAATCTCTCTTTTCCCTGGCCTGGCGCACCTCCCTAGGCATCTATCCCCGTTTCTGTCTAAGTATATCCAATTAACCAAAAGCAGCTTTTGAGTTTTCACTCGACTGTTTATAACGGCCATATTCCTAAGTCTACTGGAATGTCACCATTGCCCCTCAACTACGCATATTTTAATGTAATAAACAGCGATGAAAGGGACCATTGCCATACCTGTCCAGAGGCAACGTTGAGCTGGTAATAGTGAAGCTTCAGTGGTGTTGAGGTGACGTGGACGGCAAAAAATGTAGCAGGATTTCTGTAATGAATCTTGACCGTAGAATTCAACGACACCATATCTGTAGGCACTCCTGTCTGGTCATTCCCGGCTTGTACATAAAAGTTCTCGAACACTATGCTCTGCTCCAACCAAAACGTACATTTTTTTCAAATAATTAATAGAAAAATTATTGACGTGATTTAAGGCTTAAAATAAGTAATTACACGGCTAAAACAAAACCTTAACGAAGACTTCAGGCTTGTAGGCCTTACTGGTTCCCCACAGGATCAAACAGAAGACAGAAAACAGCAGCACGAAGAACAGAAACCCACACAGGTAGAGTCTCAAATTACGAGCCGAACCGCCATCATCGCCGTCCATTTCATCGTCGTCATTATCATCTTGTTGAATCTGTACGTGCTTCCAGGCAGAGAGGCTTTTCGTGTTCTTGAGAGAAGCGGAGAAGCGCGACGTGGAGGACTCGCGAGAGTGGTGAATAGGTGAGCAGTGGTAGTAATGGTGGTTTGGAGAGCCAGTTGGGCTAGACACATATGACATCTTCTCCACGTCGTGATTTGAGGGGCTTTGCACGTAGTAGAGCGGCCGCCTTGGTGAGCGCGGCGGCCATGAGGTGTCAAGACTGGTGCCATCGGAGTCTGTCTTGGTATGCATTTTTTGGGATAGAGATTGCCAGGAAATGAATGCGGGAAAGGCAGTGCTAAGTAAGTTACCAGTGATAAATAGAGAAAGTGCGGATTTATGACAGGTTTTTGAATCACGAGACAACGCTATTGTATCCCATCTCTTGTTTGGTAAATGGTCGCAGAGTATTGATGCCGCGTGCTTTGTTTTGTTTCGATTTGTGTAAAATAGTAGTAATATATGTAAAGCTGAGTAGGAAGGCGCTTGAAAAAACGCTAAGTAGGAAGGAAGGACAGCGTGCGTATTGCTCACGCTTTCGTCAATTTTTTTTTTTTTTTGGGATTAGAAAGTGAAGATATTTTACACTCGGTTTGTTTTGCAAAAATACTTTTCCAAAAAATATGTGATATATTCTGAAAAACTAGTCTAATAGAAAATGTTTTTTTATTAAAAAATTAAATTATTTTTCAAGAAAGTAACTTTTTAATTTTGAAAATAAGAATTTATTTTTCGAACTTTGACAAATTTATTTAAATAAAAAATAAATCATATAAATACAAATATTTATTATCATTGATTATCTTTCACTATCAATAATCATAAATAATTATTATTGACCGATAATAATTATTAGAGATGAGGGAAACATATAAAAATTTATATTTTTAATATATTCTTTTCTTATATTAAACTATAAATAGCATAAATATACAATATTTATGATATAAATTTGACTATAATCTTATAAATCAAAATAAAATTAATATTTTTTTGTAGTTTATTTTAAACAACAGAAAATATATTACTCAAAAAATATTTTTTTAGAACATATTAAACAACCAAAAATATATTACTTGAAAATATTTTTTTTAGAAAATATTTTCTTCAGATAAATTATTTTTTGTGAAACAAAAATGAGCCTTAGTTGCAAAATATTTGTTTCTATTATTTTTATACTTTTTTAGCATAAAATTAATTTTATATTTTATTATAAGAATAACATATTTGTAGATACAAATCTCTAATTTTTTTTTCAAATAGATCATTTAAACTCAACTATTTAGACTAATTCAACATTTTTTTCAAATACATTTAATAAATCGAAAAAATTAAATAGAAATAAACTTTTCATTTTATTTTCATATTTAATACTTTAATTTATTTTAAAAATTTAACAATAAAATTTCAGAAGCACTAGATATCTCATAATATGTCATATATTAAGTGCATCGTCTTCTACTTTTGAGAACTAGGTTTTCTTTATTTGAGGAATTAGTTTCCCAGTTGATACATAGTCATCTCCTTTGAGTTATTTTATAAGTTCTTGATGGATTCGCTTCAGAAATGCTGACAGATTTGCCAACTGATAAAAGCTGTTATAACTACCGATTGTTTTTAATCATAGTCGTTGATGAAATTTCTATCCCTATTTTATCGATAAATTTTGCGACGGAAGGAATTTTTCGTTGGTATCGTGTTATTGACTAACTTTATCAACGAACTGCCTATGTCAATATTGTGTCGATAAGTACTACTACCGACAGAATCGATACAGTTATCAACGAAAATTTTTATCAATAATTTGTAAGTTTCTTGTAGTGGGTATCTATTGGCAGGTTGGGGATGGCTCAACCATTGAGATTAAAAATTGTCATTGGCTTCCCACATTAAATGGTTTTAAGATAATGTCCTTTTCTCGATACTGCATGAAAATGTACTAGCTGGGATTTTAATAATGGATAGGAAAACCTGTGTCATGACCCACCTTTAGGTCGTGTCGGCGCTAGGTACTTAGGGGTCTAAAGTCCCCTAACCATCTGGCAAGCCTAATAGTTTATAGTCATTTCATAAAAACATTCATTTTAAATACATAAATCACTTGTAAAAAGGGAATTCGTTAAACCTATATCCATGTCATATGCATCACCATCATATCTATATTATACATAGGATTTATAACTTATTTTACATCATTCGTACAAAGGATATCTTCCCACAAAATATAGATACAAATCTATCAATTAGTTTAATTACTAGGAGTGTATACATACCTATAAGTCTTAATATAGCCAAAGTTCATAATATATACATATATACATCCTCATATAAAACTTAAAACATGATGAGACCCTAACCCTCCTTATCCTAAGTCTCATGTATAGAATTTGTAATAGTCAACTAGTTGGGATGAACCTTTCATACTAAGTGAATAGATAAGCCTGTATCTCCTCAAGCTAAAATATCATATATCAAATTAATGTACATATATAGGTAATTAATACTAGTCTTAGAATATCTTCATTCGTATGAACACAAATCATAAATGCAATTAAGGTAACCTAAGTCTATGGATAAACCTCACTTAAGACATTATGGGAGACTTCATCTCCTTCTCACAATCCAATTCTTACTTCAGGCGAGTTTCTGCACCTGCTGGCTTAACACTATATCTCTCATGGGGGAGTTGCCTCACTAGTCATGCCTTTCTCTTACACGGGGGAGTGCCCTCACTAGTCGTGTCATGCATGTAATCTTTTCATTTAATAATATAATCAAATCACATCATTAATCCAAACGTAACTAGCCATGTATTAATGGAATCCCCATATCATCCTTAGGATTAGTAATACACATAAGCAATATCATTGCTTTCACATATCATCATCATCATCATCAATGCATATGACATTAAACATATATATTAATTCATTTATAAACATATTTAAAAATGTGTAAGTATATACTTGATCATATCATGACTTGTATATGAAACATTGATTAGATTGAAAACATATTTTGCATGATGCATGAATGTTAAGCTTTGAAAACATAAGGTTACTTGAAAAGGTGTGGGAATATCTACTTACATCAAGCTATATCTCTTTCCTAAAATGCACAAATTCTACTTATTTTGATCAATACAATAATCTCTAATAACACCTAGCAATTACACACATATATCAATCAAACTATGTCCATTTGTAAAAGAAATAACTTAACTTTCATTAACATGTCAATGCTTGTCTTTATCCTAACTAAGTGAAGGACACTCCTTTAAATAATGTATACAACACCAATCGAAAGTCTAGAGTATCAAACAAAATCAAAGAAACTCATTTAATATCAATCTTCCTTGTAAAATCAAGCTAGTTACATAAGAACTCTTGAAGTGTTCATTAAGACATCAACTTTGCCTTTAGTGGAACTAAAGTTTAAAACACTATTCAAGCTTAAAGTGTAAAACACTATTCAAGCTTAATTTCTTTCTCAAATATGAATATTAAAAACTAATTATTACTTAATAAACCATCAAACACAAAGAACAAAGAGGAACAACCTATACTCCTCAAGTATATCTAAAACCCCTTTTTGAAGACAACATTACCTTTCATGCCATAATTACACCAAACTTCATCTCTTCCATCACCACTAAGCTCACAAACACCATGAACTTATTCAAATATAGAACAAATACATAAGAAATATGACAAATTATAACTTACTTGAGATAAGAAGGAAAAAGTTACTAACTTGCTTGAACAATGGATGAGCATACTTTATTCTCCTAACTTGATTTGGTGACTATGGATGGAGGAACCGTTTTAGGGGGATTTTGGTGAATTTTGGATTGATAAAAGCTGAACAAATATGATGTTTACTCATGAAAATAAAAGGAAAAGGGTGGTGAGGTGGTTAGGAGGGTGGGTGCGAAATGACCATATTGGACATGCTAGCTTATTTAACAACATCAAACACTTTTGGCCACCAAATGAGGTTTGATTGCTTAAAGTTCTTCTTATTTTTCATGCATTTTTTGCTTTAACATTCTACCTTAATGTTTAATAATTAATTCCTAATAAAGATAGGTATCCAAAATGCTTTCTAAAGTCCACTAAAGTATATCTTTTAAAGCATACAACTTACAGAAGCTTTGCTTCCAACTCTTCCTTCCTTCCTCTAAGAAACTTCAAATAACAACTCTAGAAATTTAAAATTCATCTAAAAGACATCATTATCATATTATTTAAATATCATATTATTTAAATGTTCATAGGCACACATATTAAGCACACATTAAACAAACATAGACAATGATATTAAGGCAAGGCAACTAAGCACCTATTGAACTCTTCCTTCTATCAAGATATTTGAAATACAAACTCTAAGAATCTAAAACTTTTCTAAAATACATCATTATCATGTCATTCAAATATACATTAGATGCAAACATTAGGCATATATGAAATAAACAAAAGCAACAATATGAAAACAAGGCAGCTACGTATAACACCTTAGACTAAAACAATACAATCATGATCCAAACCTTACAACCTGGGATGAAGAGCTTATAAGATATAATTTTCTTCCTTTTGAGGTAGTGACGATCCTTTCGATCCCCCTTAGTGATAGAAGAATTAATGATTCCATCACCTAGCATTATAAACGATATGATAGGAATATTGTTCGTAATAGGTACAATATAGTAAGTTATCAACTTTCCTCTCTAAAAGTAGGTGTTTTGAATTCTAGAGTTACGAAGTATAGAGATGTTTGGGATGCCATCTGGAATAAGGACATCCTATTAACAATCAAACATTTTGCTTGGAGAGCTCGCCATGGCAATCCATTAGCTAAAGCCACTTTAAAGCATAGGCACTTAAATGTCGATGAGAAATGAAAAAAATATGGGACTATAATAGAGGATGTGGAGCATGCCTTTTAGGATTTTACTCACATTTCTACAATATGGCGACTATGTCTTCTTCAGCTGCATGTCTTAACCCAAGGTACTCAAGCTTCTTAACTTGCTAAAGGCTTATAAGTAGTTTTGATGGAGTTGAATTTCACTCTCTTTTTGATGATCATTACACAACATGGAGGGTAAGAAACATATTAATTTTTAAGGATGAGTGAATGGATGCCTTGAACTTAAATGACCTTGAGAAGGCTTTAAAAGTGACGCGAGACTACAAAGAGGCTACATCTCAATCAGTAGAGGTAAGAGCTAAAGTGGAGCCTTAGGTATAATGGGTGCCTCCAACAACACTGCTTTTTAAGATGAATATGGATGTGAGTCTTAATGATTAGGGGTGTGCTAGTTTAGGTGTAGTCTTTCAAGATACATCTGAACAGTTGGTGATAACTACTTTAAAGTTGTTGAAGTTTCTTCTGGAGGTTGAAATGGTGAAAATGAGAGCAGTTTGTTGTGGTTTGGAGTTGACTCAACAGTTTTAGATGTTACATGTGGTAGTGGAGAATAACAACAAGGGTGTCATCCATGAAAATCATAAGGGAAGGAAGGAAACGATTATCTCGGTTTTTAACAAAGGATATTTGTTCTCTTCTCCCAAATTTTCAATCTATCTCATTCTCTTATGTTCCTAGAAGAGCTAATATGGTAGCTCATCACCTAGCTAAATTAGCTTTTAACTGTAATAATAGGAACCAAGTGTGGGTAGAGGATTTCCCTTATATTGTCCATCTTATGGCCACAAATGATTTGCATAATGATTAATATATTCATCTTTTTTTTAAGAAAAAGCACTAGATATCTCACTATTCTTGAAATCTTATTGCCTAAATTGATTTATTCACTTGTAAAACATAAGATTATTATACATAAAGCTAAGTATGAAATTTTTTATTAATATTTGAATTCTATTTCTATTTGTTTTGAAATATATCAAACAAAAATACTGAAATTCTAAAACATTCATTTTAAAAATGAAATTTTATTTTCTATTTTTTGGTGTAACCAAATATATCATAAATGTAAAAAAACCCCAAAGCAAAGTTAGAGCTTGTGCGTGTTTTCCATGCGATCAAACATAATTTAGAAGAAGTGAAAAAATAACTCTGTTTGCTCAATGGTAACAATTAAAAAGAAAAAAAAATATATGAGAGATTGAAACTTGAATTCTTAATTTTTTTTTTCTAAAATCCTAAATTTCTTGTTCTCTTCATCATCATCAACTACATGATCCATGGACAATACCATCTCTACTCTATACCTCTCAATGATGTCATTTGCATCTCTATTCCCCCCAAACCTTAATGCCACCTATCTCTCACTGCTTGCGCCACAACTGCCAAATAAAGAAAGCCAAGGAATCTGATGGAGAAAAAATGATTGGGGCATGTGAACATGAGAAAAAAAATTCACAGATGCCACAAATAATTTCGAGTTGGCTACCGGCACAAAGAATTTTGTGTTCATTTAGTGATCACAAAATTTTACATTGTCACCCTTTTTTGCTCTGTAAAAATTTATTAGGTTGTTAAAGAAATTGATGGCAAACATAATAACAACTAATTTGGCCCTCGATGACTGTTTATTTAACAAACGTTGCCATGCAGGTAACAGAGTATCAACACAATATAAGTTTCGCTTACAATCTCAAAAATTGTTGAGCAAGGTTGATGCCTTTGTTAGGGAGTCTAGATTGGAGTTGGCGTGTTGTGGGAGTAAAAAAGTGTTGGTACTCATTTCATTATAATTAATAAGGTTGCTTGAGTTCTTAGATAGTCATATAGAGGGATTGTGCCTATTAATTTAGATAAGGCAATCCCCAAATGAAATAAGAATGTTAGTAGGTGTTATCTGCCATGGCTTTGATGAATATTTTACATAACATTGTTGTAATCTTTTATATATATTATAAAATGTTAGTCTTTTAACATTCGCAAACCTTATGTCTTGTTCATCATGTTAGTAGTCTTTTTGTTCCTTCTTCCATGTGTCTATTCTATTCTTTATGCTTGATGGTGAATGAGATAGTACAGTATGTTACTGAAAATGCACTTTGTATTTAGTGATGAATTTGTATTTCTTTATGATAAGAGTAGTTTTTATCCTTTAATAAGAATGGCAATGGTGGGTTAGATGGATCTTTTATGCT
Organism: Omphalea diandra; assembly: GCA_949677035.1. NCBI lineage: Eukaryota > Viridiplantae > Streptophyta > Magnoliopsida > Malpighiales > Euphorbiaceae > Omphalea > Omphalea diandra. The sequence continues at coordinate 19,696 of CATIWR010198769.1, forward strand.
TTTTTTAGAATTCAAAATTCATATCTTCATTTATCATTATTTTACCATATGAGATTGCAACATCAAGTTTTCAAGTGCATTCTTTTATTATTATTATTATTATTATTATTATTATTATTATTATAACTTCCTTGTTCTTCTTATTTTCCATGTTCGCTTATTAATTTCCTATCATATTTTTTCCGGGTAGTAAATAAAATAATTTACAGCTTGAGTTTTAATTTTATTTTGATATTACAAATGTGAAAGAAGTACCCAATATCTCATATACTGGCAACCTATAAACCTGAAGGATCTTATAAGGTTTATGTTGCTTTATTACATTCGACTTTATTTCTTCTTATAAATGGTTTGAAGTACAAGTAATTAGACTTCATTGTTTCATAAAAAAATATTTTTTAGGAAAATATTTTTTGCACTTTTCTTTATTTAGTGCATCAGGAAAATTGATCAACGAAAAATATTTTTTTGATGAAAGGAAAAATTAAGTCATTTTGAGGAAAATAACTTTCTATATTGAAAATAGAAAGTTATTTTTTGAATTTTAATAAATTTATTCAAATGAAAAATAAATTGTGTAAGCACATATATTTATTATTATTGATTATTCTTTACTACTAATACCCATCATTGGTTATTGTCAATCGATGACGGTCACTAGAGATGAGTGAAACCTATAAAAATTTTATTTTAAATGTATTTTTTATATTAAATAACAAATAATTAATATAAATATAAAATATTTGTGATATAAAATTTATTATGATTCTACAAACAAAAAAAATTAGTAGTTTTTATAATGTGTTTCAAACATTAAAAAATATGTTGCTTAAAAATATTTTTCTAGAAGATATTTTTCTCATCTCAAATAAATTATATTTTGTGAAACAAATGAAGCTCGTTAAACTTATTTTTGCAGTCAATAATTACTTGAGGTTGTAGAACATGATAGGATTTTTAGGTTGAATCCATCTAGAAATGCTGCTATATTTCATCATCTAACTCTCAGAAATTTTGAATCGCAAGATGTTCGTACCCACCATTGCTAGTTGAAATTTGTTTAACAAATCAGATGTAAATGTAATCATGATTAACTCAATTATTGAATTAAATGTATTTGCCAACGGGTGAAAATGATGTTGAACTCGAAGAGCTCATAATTCAGCATTTAGCTACTACTATAGTAATGGGACAATGTTACATTAATAGGCAGAAAGGTCAGAGGAATAAATCATTAGCTCTAGGCAGAAAGGTCAGACGAATACATCATTAGTTCGAGGCTACCGTTCCTAGTATTCTTAAAGTTATCCTAATGCACTTCTTACTAGACAAGTTTCATCCTCTCCAACCCAAACAGGAGATTATGGAGTAACCATGCCATTAATCTAGATAGAACTTCTTAGTCTGTGATTGAGAGTGAGTAAAATAAGGGGAGAGTAAAATAAGAGAGAAAATGTATTTTATCTTGATTGGGAAGACGAGAAAAATAGGAAGAGAATGAAAATAATCCAAATTTTTTTCTTTCTATTTTCTCTCCAAAATAGAGAGAAAATATGGAAGAAAGAGGAGATTTTGCAGAATTTACCATCCTATCCCTGAATAGTGTAAAAGATTACAGAATCTCAACAAAAATCGAACCAAACTGAAAACCCGACCGAACCAAGCTGGTTCGATTCGGTTCGGTTTGATTTCTTAATAAAATTAGTTTATTCAGTTATACTTTTTTAAAAATTCAGTTTTAGGTTTTTTATATAAAAAAACAGAAAAAAATTAAATTAACTGAAGTAATTAATAAATCAAACCCATTTGAATCGAACCAAATTTAAAATACATGTAATTTAATTGAAACAATCCGAACCGAACCTACCAAACCAAAGTTGCTTAATTTGTTCTCATTTTCACTCGACAATTCCCGGGTAATATTTCAAAATTTAAAAAATATATTTAAAAATATTTTTGTTACATTTTAATATTTTAAAAATATAAATCAATCTATAAATATATTTTTTTAACATTTCAAATATAAAAATAATTTTAGAATTTGTTCGTATTAACATTATATTTATCATTATATA
>CATIWR010198797.1:0-13211 GCA_949677035.1 Omphalea diandra
AGAGACACAACTATATCGAGATAATATAGTGAGATATATTATATAAATGTAGAAAGATATATATATATAGATATATATATATATATATATATATATATATATATATATATATATATATATATTCCATGGACACATAATGGATAAATATTTAGAAAATGAACTTAAGAATTTCAACAAAGAGTTTAATATTATTGAGTGGTGGAAGGAGAATTTAGTTAGATTTCCTACATTAAACAAAGTTGCAAGGGATGTGCTTGATATCCCATGTTCCATAATTGCATCTAAATCAGCCTTTAGCACTGGAGGGACGACATTAGATCAATTTAGGAGTTCTTTGACTCCTACTACTGCTGAAGTATTAATATACTACCAAGATTCGTTAAGAAATGCACCTATCCCATTACAGTTGGAGGAATCCATTAAAGAACTTAAAAGTTTGAAACAAATTAGTAACTTTCTATAACACTTGTTTGTCTTCCAAATCTTGCTTCAATTGATGGATATGTGTTAATTAATAATGCATATTTATTAACTTTTATATTTGTTTAACAAAAATTTCAGCAAAATCTGAAATATATCACAATTTAGCATATAAAAATTACATTGATTGAAACTAATATGTTGCTTTGATTATTGCTCAAGAATGTAAGTTGGTTTGCTACATTTTAATTTTCTACGTTTTGTCATTTGGTATATGCTTAATGTTATATATTACATTTTGTTTGGCCTATTTTGTTGTTTCGTAGGTTAAGTGAGTTGTGATATAATGTCTATCATGGATTGGTGTTGGTCCAAACTTTGGATGTTCTGCTGTGTTCCTTTTGTTGTTGGATCTATTATTCTTATTAATATTGATTTTGTTGTTCTTATTCTGCTTATTCTATTATGTTTGCTTAGAGTAAAGATGGAACTTTTATTATTATATCACTCATATGTATTGTTGTTTCTAATTTTATTGATGTACTGAACTTGTTACTACTAGAACTTCCATTAGATCATTGTAGATTTTCCATAATTTGGATATGTTATTATTTTGTAATTTGGATTAATTAATACAGGTTATCTAATATTATTTCTACCATTGTAGATTTTTAATGTATTTTAAATTAATTGATATATGTTAATATATGTGATACAAATAATTGAATTTATTTGATTAAATTAATTGATACAAGGTATTGAATTAAATTCATTGATGATACAAGTTATTGAATTTATACATATAGTTTATAGGTTATTGAATTGATATAGTATTTTTTGAATATTCGTTGTGATTCGAACAGTCCCGTAAACTCCATTTGTACTGGCCCTTTACCCAAACAGTAACAAAATTTCAATCCACCTATTGGTGTGCTGCTGCCCTCAACCGACCTGATAGGTTCCAATCCGGTTACCCAAATTGGTTTGTCTTGAATTTTCAAGATAGAACAATTTGGTTCCTTAACTCATTCAGGATGAGACTGATTCCTTCAAAATGAGAGCTCCAAATTTTCAGGATGGTTCTAAGGTTTTTAAAAACCCCACCTTGGATCATCTTGTGCTCAGCCCTAGTTTAGACGATAGACTTATAGTGTTCCATTTGATCCTTAAATTAGGTCAAATTGACGTCCACATCTATTTTTCGTTATGCAATTTCATAGCGTGCAAGACGTTGGTGAGTAGCTATCTAGGGGTGACAGACCCTAAGTTGTTTCCTTAAGAAGATTTTCTAGACCACAGTGAGTATGAGTTCAACAGAGATAAGGGAACTAAAGGTCGTGAACTAAAACTCTCCCTGTTGGGCATTGAAATCGATGATCATTGTGTTGTAAATGAAAGAGAATATAGAGGGACAATGAATATGGGGCGACAGTTGTAGATACCAGGTCGAGAAATTTAGGGGGGATTAAGTGAGCATTTAGAGAGGAATAAAAAATAAAAATTGAGTTGAAAATATTATTGTAGAATAGAGATTGGGTTAAAAATAGGAATTATGTGAGCATTCAGGGAAGAGTTCTCATTTCATCTTATCTACCTTTGATCATAGGAATCACCATTTGGTTAATAAAATTTGGTAAGAATTGAAAATTTAATGTAGAATTAAGGGCATTATAGTTATTTTAAATGAATTTAATAAAAAATTTCATAAAAAGAGGATAAAATTAATAAAATTAAAATATAAAATGTTTTAATATAATATATGAAAATAAAGGACTAAGTAGTTTAATATGGAAAAATCTAGGAAAGGTAAGAATATTTAACCCTTAAAAATATTGGCAAGAAATCAAACTTTATTATTAGGGCCAATGGTAGCCCAATTTATTTAGATACAACATTTTAACCCTTCATAGGCTGGACACCACATATTAACCCAACACCTTGAAATATTACATTTATTAGTTGTTTATACTTATATGCACCCTATGAGGTTTATCTTTTTTAAATGTAGGATAGCGAACACTTGCTATATCTCCACAATTTGTTCTTCACCATGAGTTTATCATTTCATCATTTTTGTGCTTGAAGCCATCTAGGCTGAGCATCACCCTATTCTACAACATTCATCTTGTTTACCCTAGTTGCTCACCTTGGCTTTGGTCTTGGTTTTTCGATTCTCATAGCACAACTTCATTAGCCACCTTAGACTCATTCTCATGGAAATGGAGAATCATGAGCCATTCTATCTCGTAGGGTAGATAACCATGAGCACCAACCATGAGTTCACAAAAACTCATGAACCCATATTCTTTTTTGTCGAGCTGTAATCTCTAACACAAATTTGTTAGGATTGAGAGATTCAAATACATATGAGAAAAACTTTAGAGGTATTGTGAAAAGCATACTCACAAGCTAGACATCACATCTTAATTTAAACTTTTAAAATATTGAATTTATGGGTCTTTTCTATGTAAATGTGCATATGTAAATGTGCATAAGTCTTTTTCGTTCACTATGAAATAATGAACATTTACTATATTCCAAAATTTTATTTGAATATAATGAAAGAGTCAATATACATTATTATATAGATAAAAGTAATTCACTGTCTTCTAAAATAAGTTAAATTTAATAATTTCTTATTGTTCAAAGGAAGGGATAACTGAGTAGGTTATATTAATTTGATTTAATAGAACCACAGTACAATTAAAAAAATAATGTAAATCATCCATTAACATCCTAATTAATTATTGAATTATCTTATTTTCTTCTAAAAAGATTTCTATATATAATATATATATAATATAATATACATAATTAAAAGATAATAATATTAATGAATTATTTATTTACTAATAACATCAAAAAAAATACAAAAATCATATAATTTTTAAATTATATATTGCATAACGCATGGATTAACCTCTGATTATATTCGTAATCAATACTTTTTAATACATAACCTGTCCATAATATTATAGGTTTTAGAAAGCGACACGCCAACATATTTCTAGATTGTCGTTTTGCTCTCTGGACCTCACAAATAGATAGATTGGACAATAAGAATCATTGGAATAGAGTTAAACAGATGGATTAGCTGCACATGCCAAAATCAATTAAAACATGGCTGATTCTTATGCCTAAAAATGGTGGAAGCAATTCAATACTTCAAGATGCCATTTTTTATTGCTTCCTCCATTTTCTTAATCCATTATTTAGGATAATTAAATCACTCTTTTAATGAAGTTATTGAACATGAAAATAATAAGAGATAAGAATAAAATTAGAAAAAACCATTAATGCTTTCTTAATCTTTTTAAACTTATAGATAAGTTGAAATAAAATAAATTAAAAAATGAAAAAAGTAATTAATATCCGCATAGGAAATCAATTTACAATTACAACAAGGACTTGTTACAATGATTTGAAAAAGCTAATGTGTCATAATAATAATGACTTGTTAAATCCTCAATGTTTTATGTACTAATCATCAATTTGATTGCTAATAAAATTTAATTATAAATTTAATATAAAATTTTATTTATTTGTTGACTATGAAATAATGTATTTTAAAATTTTTCATACGTAGAAAGCAATTTCTTAATATATATATATTATAATTATTATTGTATTTTAAATTGATTTTTTTATTATCTTAAATTTTAAAAATAATGTGATGATTTTAAATAATTTTAAAAAATAAATATAAATCCAATTTAAATAAAAATAAGTCTAAAATAAATATAAGTCCAATTTAAGGGGAAAAGTCAAAAGTTCGGAAAGAATATATATATATATATATATATCTCCAAAAAATGCGTGGATATAAAAATGCTTTATCAGAGTGTCTTCCATTTCTCCCACGTTGGGTTATGGCTTGGGATTTTGACTTTTGACCTAATTCTCGCCAGGCCGCCCGCTCGCCGACCATCCTACCTGGCACTCACCACTCCTTATCTGCCACGCTGACAACAAATCCCCATTATAATGGACGCCGCACCCCAAACGTTCAATTCCTTTCCTCTCATTAATCCCCTGTTATTTGCATAGACGATATTCAAACAATACGATGCCGTTTTGCAAGGTCGCCGAACAACACACCACCCACAATCCGGACGGCGGTAATGACATCGAAATCTTCTATAGAACGTATGGTGGTGGACCAACCAAAGTCCTCCTCATCATAGGTAATTTTTTTAATTATTTTTTTGGTTAAAAGAAGTTTGTGGATCCTTCTGCTTGATGGTGATCAAAATGACGGGTTAGGATTGGCGGGGACGCATGATTCTTGGGGCCCACAAATAATCGGTCTGACGGGCAGCGATAGGCCCAATGATGACGGTAATAATTTTAACCCCGTCAATCGGAGTTCAGACGAGGAAGATAATAATGTTGAGGTCTGTGCATTTGATAATCGAGGTGTGGGTCGGAGCTCCGTACCCGCTAAAAAATCTCAATATACGTGAGTGAGTTTTCTTATTCTTGGATTTTTTTTTTCCCGGGTACGTGTCCGAATTCAATATGACAGATCATAGTCTGTATTCTTTTGTGGCTGTTGGTCTGGTTGCAGAACAACAATAATGGCGAAAGATGCGATTGCTTTATTGGATCATTTAGGCTGGAGGAAAGCCCATATATTTGGCCATTCAATGGGTGAGTCAATGAACTTGTGTTGGATGGCTTTTTTGGATAATTAGTTTATGGTTCAAATTTGCAACCTCACAGTCTTGGAGACGACTCTAGTAGTATTAGAATACGTTTTACATTTGTGTCAGTTACGTAACTTTTAATTGCTATCTCACAACAGCAGTCTTATGGAGTTAATTTACTGTAGACTCCATGTAGAAATTCAGATATAAAGACGGCTGAAAAAAAAAATGAATTCTATTTTAATGATTCTCTGGTTTGAAAAGACTATATTTAAAAGAATTTAATTTTTTTTATTTTAAAAAGAAATGATTTGATGAGAAAATTAAACAATTTTACAAATGATTCTATCAATGTAACATTTATTTCAAACAAAAGAATTATATTACTAAAGTGAAAAAATTCTATTATGGGATTCTTTTCTCTTGTATGATTTGTTCCAAACAGAGCCTTATATTATTTGTTTGATTCTCCAATTGGACTGCACATCTGAACTTGCTTATAACATTATCGAATTTACATTTTTTGATTTTGGATTCAATTGTCTTTCAAACTTAAACAGGTGCTATGATAGCTTGCAAGTTAGCAGCAATGGTGCCTGACGGAGTTCTATCTTTGGCATTACTTAATGTAACTGGTGGAGGCTTTGAATGCTTTCCAAAGGTATTATATCTTTCTTATCACTAGACATCTCAGCTAGCTTCATTTCTCTGTGAATTACAGAGCATGTGCATTTAGTTTTTTTTTTTTTATTAATTATATAAATGCAACTCATTTGGTCTCTCTCTTTTTTTTTTTGAAAATTCGTTCTTATTGTAAATTGCATTATTTAAATATAAGCGTGAAGAAAGTCGTGGTGGTGCATTTTCTGTCATTCCTCATTTTGTCAATTTGATTTTGGAAGAAAGCTTTTGAAGTATGAAAGATTTAGCTAGGAACTGATATATATTTATGTATCGTTTTTATTTGATGCAATCCAAAAAATTATAATTGATTCATTGCATTCCATCAATCCTACAATAGTCTAAGATGATGAGTAGATTATTGAGTTTGCTTGATGGGTGTGCTTCTCTTGGATGATGTTGTACTTGGCTTCACAAACTGCTCAAATGCAATGCGCATTCTTCACTTGTTGCAAACATTATATAAAATTTTGAAGGAGTGTCTATCGAGCAATTGTCTTTTCCAAATGGCAATTCACCATACTGATATCGTGGGAGTGTTAGTCTCTTCTTGTTATATAGCCATGAGTTGGATTTGCTGCGGTTGGCTACATAGTATAGGACCAAAACTAAAGTTGGTAAATGGTTGTGGGAATATCTTTGCTTAGTCATTTTGGATCTGCTGCTAACAGTTCCTTCTTGAATGCTGTCAGGGGGTTGATTTATATCAGTTAGGCAGCATAGGTAGGAGATTGTTCAAATTAGCAAGTGAAAGAGGGGAGCAAAAATTAATTAGATAAATGCCAAGTGGAAAAAATTGATAACCTTGTGCATTATGAGTGCTTTATAATTTGACATAATGGCAGGCCAGACGGCTGTTGGTTGGGTGAATAAGGGCCATGATTAAAACTGCCTTCAGCCAAATTCAAGCTGCGTACCGTAAGTCAATGTACTTAAACTAAAAGACATACAAAATTGATTGAACAATATTTAAAAGCTATTGTAGTAGTAGTCAATTATGACCATTTGAATGGTTAAATAACAGCAAAAGAAACTTCCTTATTCAGCCTGCTCAGTCAAAGAATGTGACCGTTTTAATATTGTTGAGGGTCAGTATTCTTCAGTATGTGGAGGCTGACCGATGCATGAGCTATCAGAGCGTGGCCATTTTCACATATTTGACTTGTTAATATGGATAACTGGCTCCTTACATATGGTCCTCCTTTATTTATTTATTTTTTGGGGGTTGGGGGACATGAAAATTTCCAGTCCTAGGGATACAGCTTAGGTGGTTGGTCCCACCTGGGTCTATCTTATACCTGATGTTAAGCTTGAGACGAGTTGAGATTAGCTTTGGTTCATAAAGTTCTGAGTGGACCTTGGTGTAGATGTGACTCCTGTATTGGGGCATCCCAGTATTTAGCAAATCCAATTGGAGAATGCAGAATGTGTGGTCTACATATGCATATAATTTTAGCTATTGTCAGAAACAACTTAGAATTGGATTTGTGGCCATAAAATATTAAATGTATGGTTCAGTATGAATCTCTAATGTTTCCGTTTTTACCAGTTGCTGGAACATGGATTTACTATTTGTAATTCATCGTTGGAACTAAAGCATCAGAATAATGAACTTATTTTATTTCTTGCAGTTTGACCGCCAAACAGTATCAGTTGCAATCCGTTTCTTAAAGGCAAAGACTCCTGAACAAAGGGCAGCTGTCGACTTGGATACACACTACACAAAGGTGAAAAATTGCTGTAGACTTGTTGATACTGCCAAATATTTGCCGATTTGGAATCGTAACTGATGTTTGACAAGAAGCTTCAATCTATGGATTTAAAGTCGAAACATTTATTTTATAGCACGTCTTGCATCTTTGTGTGTTTACTGCCCCGGTTACTGGTGCGTTTCTCATTGTGAGAAATAGATAATAGCATTGGCAACAGACAAAATTTATATTGGCAATGGTCACCACTGTAGAAAGGAGAAACAGCGCTATTCTGCAATATATTGATCTTGTAGTTAAACCTTTCAAATATTGATATCTGGTCATGTTTATTGCTTGTTTATCATCTTCTAAAATATATTTCCAGTTATTCTTATGTGACTGCTGGTGCTTATGCATTCTCTTCTTCTGATGTGCAGGAATATCTTGAGGAATATGTTGGGTCTAAGACGAGAGGAGCAATTTTATATAAAGTAGGAAAAGTCTGATAATCATTTTCACAAATTAAAGCTTTAAATTTGTTCCTTCCATCTATAAATGAAACCACCATGCATATATTTTTTAGCCAGCCGTTTCCAAATTATCGTTGCTTCTTGTTGTCATCAGATTGCAACTGCCCAGTTGACTCAAGATTATGTTAGCCTTCGTCCTTGGAAATAGCCCATAATTGATCCTTAAGTTAATTATGGTAATTAGCTGTCAATATTTATGATAGTCAATATATGGCTTTCAAGGAAAGATTTTAGGGTCATCTCTTGCCTTGTGCATAAAAACAAGTTTGAGTACTCTTTCCTTTCGTATGTCAACCAAAAAAAGAAAAAAAGGTCTTCTTTTGCATTCATGACGATGTCTTTGGTGTGATTTTAAATTTCTCTCTTACAGGAATATGTTAAAGGTATATCATCAACTGGGATGCAGTCTAATTATGGTTTTGAAGGTCAAATCAATGCTTGCTGGACACATAAGATGACACGAACAGAAATCGAAGCAATCCGCAATAGCGGATTTCTTGTATCAGTCATACATGGCAGGTGGTAATGATTCCCTGCAAGCAGTTCTATTTCCCTTCTTATTGCCATTTAATGTATGATTTCTGAAACAACATTTATCTAATATTTGTGTGACTGTTTGGCATTTTCAGATATCTCTTTATCTTTATATTTTACCTATGAAGAAAATATTTAAAATATACGAGGAAATGAAATTTGTCATTGCATACAGAGGCACATGATGAATGATGACTATCAACTTTTAACACAAGAATTTCTGAAAGGAATGCCATAGGAATATATAGTGTCACTATGTAAGGACATATTTCGGCTTTCTCATCTAAGGGAGTCAAAGAAAATACTTGGGTAATGACAGAGTACAATTATGCAAATGTCGTTATGCCTTAAAACTACTACTAAAAGGTCCTATACTTGCTATTTTATAATCTTGTGTTTTCTTATAAGCTTAAAACACTAAAATCTGTAACAAGCTTACAACTTCGAAAAGCCAATTTGATTGTGCATGCCCAGAGTAAAGTCTTACCTTGCAAGATGACCTTTAAGCCACGTCCTGTGCAGAATCCAAGTTAAAATCGACTGGCTTTTGATTTTTGTTCTATCTTGCAAATTCCTGTTAGAGTTATATTTTTTATACCTCTTTGTTTGTCTGTTAAACTTGTACATAAATACGGCATATAAATTATGAGACCAATATCTGTAGCCTGTGCAATTTATGTTTATATATTAGTTACATGTAATGAATTTTAGTCAAATCTCTGCAAATTCATGCATTTAGTGCAATATGTTAATTCTTAAAAAAGCACTGTAGTACCCAGTTATTTCTTTATATCCATGGCAAACCCAACACCGCTGCATGCGACCACAAGTGCAATTGTGGCCATGCTTGTGATTTTGAAATCAAAACCATGCTATTTAGGTGATGTTTAGGCTTTGAAATTGGTTCTATGTTTAAAAATACAAAACTCAATTAGGCTTTCAAATTGTTTTATGTTTAAAAATACAAAACTCAATCTGCATTTCTTCCTTTTTGTAATCATTGGGATATCTGAGTACAAAGAGTGTGGAAATAACTTTATTGGAAAAGAATTTTGAATGTATGAATTGAGACATGGATTGAAATCTAAGAACTAAAAAGTAAATAAGCGCTTTTTTAGAAAAAAAAAAGAGGAAAAATTTTCTTACTCTAATGGCTTTTCTAATATCGTACAATTCAATCTGTTTTTAAGGTAAGCGCTGTGCGTATTTGCGTATATAATCAAGATTTTCTGCATATAGTATCATTCTATGGCTTGATGAAATGGAAATTTAGATGCTTTGGATAATATGTGATGGTATAGGCTATTACTACTAACTACGCCATTGGTATACCTGCTTAAGATTAATTGAGGTTCTCTGAATATGTAGGCATGATATCATTGCTCAAATATATTATGCAAGGAGACTTGCGGGGAAGCTGCAGCCAGTTGCTAGGATGGTAGATCTCCATGGTGGCCATTTAGTGAGTCATGAGAGGACTGTGGAGGTATTCCTAATGTGTATGCTAGATTTTTCATGAAGTAGGCTATTGGATAGTTCCATGGTGAAATATCTGCAAGACAAAGATTATAATATGATGGGAATAAGTACAAATATGTTATCAAATGGGAATAGGTTTTTGTAGCGAAGTTGGAAAAGAATTTAAAACTTTGCATTTGATTAAGAACTACAAAAGCTACATGTCATGTGGAATCATGCAGGCAATTAATTAGGCTTCAATTGGCATGAATGATTGGCAATTTTGCTTTGAGTTAAGACACAACACAAAATTTTATATAAGTGCATTTTATTTTTATGGTTGTCAGAAATATATCATAATGGATCCTCAGATTTAGTCTCTGAGGATTATCAATTGCACTTGGCAGTGAAAATGATCATTATGTATTACTTGTCTTTGAAAATTTCAGGTCAATCAAGCTCTTCAGGACTTGATCAAGGCATCTGAGTCAAAGATTAGCCCACTAGATTGGACTAATTCGCCCCAAAGAAAACCTGGTAAGGATCCATAGTCAAAATGTTTTTTCTTTTATGTGCCACATAAACTGAGAAGCCACCATAAACTTAGCTAAAAATATATGCAGTTCATATTTTTCCTCATAGGTATAACTGAGTCCAAATTGTGAGCCCCCAAGCCCATCTTGAGAAGGACTGATTCCCTATTTTTAGCCATTTTAGTAGTATGAAAATTGATAAGTAATTTTATCTTTTTGTAGGGTCCTTTAGCAATTTATATTTTTTGTTTCTCTATGCAACAGCTTATGCATGCATTTTTGTTTTTGGTTGAATTATAGTATTTCAGGGAAGAACCTAGGGTTCTGGGTTCTACATTCTAGAAGCATATAATTTCCTAAAAGACCAATGCTTATATTTTCTCTTCCTAGCTTCTGAATTTCATTTTCATTATAATTTTTGGAAAGAGGAAGGTGGGTCAAGGAAGAGGATTCAGATTTTATAAATCATTGAACTGTATAAAATCGCATGGTATCCAGACTTCTATTGCTCCAACAACCTAGCATCCTTCCAAAAAGGAATCTCATTGCTGATTTAATATACTTCACAATAAGGGAGGGAGCTCAAGCTTAAGGAAAAAAAGGGTTGAATTAAAACACACTGCTGACAATCTATTCCTGTTAGAAACATATTGAATGGTTCTAACAATATTCTGGAATAGAATGTATATGGTAGGACCCAATGCTATTTTATTTCTGAAATAATGTGAGAACCTTTTTGTTTTTTGTCAGGCTATTTTGAGAGGGTAGGATCAATTGGCAGGACAAGTGTAGCTAGTGGAAGTTCAACGTTTGGCATAGTAGAAAAGTTACATATATTCCTATTATACGTCTGTAGTCTCTTTATGACTCTGTTTGAGCATGCAAAAAGGGCTCAAAGGAGTCTAAGACCAGCCAGAGTCGAGGCTTCCCTCACATAATCTAATTGTCGGCGAATCCTCCCGTTTTACAGGTACTGAACTTGGTTTCAGACCCGAGTTCTATTTTAGGCTTATGCTTGTTGCGAAACATAAATTGTCTCCCTTCATTTTGCAGGGTTTATTGACTTATCATTCTAAGTATACCTGGTGAAGAATACACAGATTGGTGCAGTATATTTAGAATAAAGGGTGATAGCCAAGGCTCACCCATAAAATTAACATTGCAATGAGGGAGATCTAAAGCCACCACCAAGGCACATCTAAAGTCCTCGGGTTCACTTGCAACCATGATCCAACAATCGTGAATTTCCTATGAAAGATGAGGGAAACAGTACAGAGACAAACCATATTGATCAAGAGCTAAATGCTGAAAGACAGAAAATTATACTTATATTGATTAAATATATACTTTTTAAACGGAAAAGTATGAAGTTTCCCTATTTTGAGCGTTAGGTCCTCTCAAACTTTGAAATCAAATCATTAAACTCTTCAATCTCCAATTTTATGGATATGTATCGTGCAGCCTTATCTTTTTTTTTTTTTTCGTTTTTGACAAAACTGTTAATAATTATAACAAAAGTTTACGTAAATGTTTAAATTGGTTCTTTGATTTATTTTGATTTGTCTAATTGCATTCAAAATGTAAAACTTTTTTTTTGGTCTATTTTAAATTACAATAAAGAAAAAAAATTCATTATTATTTCAAAGAAATAATTGAAAATTTTTATTTTTTTTATTTCTTCTATTTTTTAAACTCATCATATCAATTGTATAGCAAAGTTTTTTGTTTTTTATTATAATAAAAACGCTCAAACCCTAATCTAGATATCGATAATCTTTTTATACCATAAGCAATAACATTTATTATTTACTATTTAAAAAATTGTTGAAAAATCAGAATTTTTGCCCCTTCATTATTTTCGTAATTTATTATATATGTTTAAAATAGAGATAAATTATAAAAAAAAACAACAAATATGATGTATAAATGTGAATTCATTTTTCATGCTCCACCAATTAATAAAAGTTTAATTTATATATATATATATATATATATATATATATATATATATATATATATATATATATAGTAAAGTTCAAAGGGTTGAAAATACTTTTGTGTTAAATTGTTTTATCCATTGTTTGTTCGAGCAGACGATAAGCGGCAATTTCTATATTTGAGGACGTAGGTATGATTACAGAAGTAGTTGAAAAATCGACTTAAAATGTAAGTGAAAAAGTATCACTATTTGTTTCGAACTTGCGTTGATAGTAGAATTTAGCACAGATGAGGAAAGTTCTAACATTATTGTTTCAAAAGATATGGCTAGTTTCTCTATAATAATTATAATTATAATAATGATAATTTTTTAAAAAAAGCTAAACCAAACTGAGAGTCGAAATTAAATAAAACGACAAAAAAAAAATAATTCAAACCTAATTATCTTGATAAATTAATATTTGCGTAGAAGTGATAGGTTCAAATTTTGTCATTTTCCTTTCCCCTTCAATAAATTTTTATATACAAAATAATAGATTGTATATTTCAAGTTAGATTTTTAAACTATGGCTCCGTTTGTTTATTTTCCCAGGAAATATATTTCATGTTTTTTTTTATCTTGTTCAAAAACCATAATCAATAAAAAATATTTTTTAATAAAAAATTAATTATTTTTTAAAAATAATCTTTTTTAAAAAATCATTTTTATGATTTTAATATTAATTTAAATAAAAAATAAATTATATACATATATATTTATTAGTGTAATTATTATTATTG
>CATIWR010198801.1:0-10050 GCA_949677035.1 Omphalea diandra
AAAGATAGGCTTTAAGGCTAATTGGGATAATGACTTAAGCGAAGAAGATGAAGTGAATGAACTTACAAATCTTTACTTCATGGCTTAAGAGGACTCTTGTACTGAGATAAATTATTTTTTCTGATCTTATGTTGGAAATGACTTGAACATTTGACTTTGAGATGTGATAAATGTTAATCGAAAATGAAGTTTTATAAGACAAATGTTCTCAACTTGAGAAGGATTTTAAGAGTTTAAATGAACTTATTTCTAGCTTGAGGGAATTTAATGAACTCAATAAATATTTAGAATAACTTTTCAAAACCTCTTCTTATGGCTCTTTAAGAAAAGAAAATCATTATTTAAAAAATGATGTTATTTATGAGAAATTTCATCTCTAAATTTTATGAAGGGAAGAAGGCCTTGGATACATTAATTGTATCACAAAGGTCACCCATAGTGAGACATGGTGTGAGCATCAAATTTTGGGCCCTAGGATGAAAGCCTATTGATGAAAACTATTGGATTTGATCCTTAAGAATGAAAATGGAGGTTGCAATAAGAAATGATCAAAGCTTAAGGTGACCTTAGATCAAATCCAAACCAAGCCTGAAGCCTAACAGAGTATAAGTTAAAGATCACCTAGCCACCTTCTACATAGTTGTACAACCATGTTACTTGGCTGCATATCCATGTTACTTGGATGTATAACCTACTAATTAGCTATACAACCAAGGTTAAAACTTTAACCAGTAGAAGGTTCTAGAACTTTGACCTTTGCTATGCATATAATGATTGTATAACAAACATATAGAGCTGTATAACTAACTTTTTAGTTGTACAAATAACTTTGAAACCTTAATTATAGAATATTCTTGGCTCATGCCAGTAACGGGTTGAGAATAGGGTGCAACTATGCCTTATAATTTTTTTTTATTATTCTTTATTATTGTTATGCTCTAATCACCATCAACATAGAAGGAGTGACTAGCTCTCTATCTAATTCATTCCATTCACCATCGCTTGGATGGTTATTATATTTAGAGTTAGGGAGAAAGAGCAACTCTTTGTGATCCCCATTATTGTTAGACTAAGTGGTAAATGAGGCAACCCAAAAGGAAGGTGAATTAAGTTTTAAATAAAAACAATCATAAACATAAATACAAGAATTTTATAATGGTTCGCCAGCATGCCTACTCCACTACGCAAGTTTTCACTTAAGCCTATCTATTCTTTTTAAGGCTCAAGAACAAAACCTTCTCTTTTCTAGGCTAAGGAAGAACCTTCCCTTTTACAAGCTCAAGGATAATCTTTCCTTTTACAGCTCAGGAAGAACCTACTCCTGGTATTTTTCTAAGCACAATACGAACATTTACAACCACCAGCAAGCAAAGATCCAAGCAATGTCTAAGCCTCTCAAATAGGTAGCAAATACACAATTAGTGCTCAAGAAAATCTACTTTCAAAAGAGTAAAAAAATCAAACTCACTCTACCCAAATTATAAAGCAACACCATAAAAGGTTTGCACAAAGAGTTATAAGGTTGTTCATAATATTTTCTAGCCTTTTTTCTAACCTTTCTAAACTCTAAAAATGCTCTTTATATAGCCAAGCTCCAAGATTAGCCATTGAAATAGTTGATATCCATATGACAACTTTTCTTCAAAGCTAGCCATTAGAGGTGACAACACTCGTTGAACTTATAATGGTTACTTCTAATGCCTATTGAATGTCTTTCAATGTCTATTGTCTTTGACTATAATGCCTGTTGGACAGAAAACAACACCTATTGTTCATTTCTAGAAAGCTTTAACTTCATGCTTTGTTTTCCCTAACTTTGCATAGTAGCTTGCAATTTGCAATGCTTGTTGAGAAACATCAATGCCTATGGTGAGGCCCGACATAACTTAAACTGGAGCACTTTTTCCAATGCCCATTACAAAGGGATAACACCTATTGCGAGGTCCAAAATACTTTTCCAAAATAGAAACATCTAATCAACGTCTATTACATAACTTCAATGCTTGTTGAATGGTCCAATGCTCATTTGGAGATGTTCAACTCTCATTGAATTTGTTATAGCCCTTTAATGTTTGTCAAGTCTATTCAAAGCATCAAACGAATACTAAAGTACAAAACCTAGAACTTCTTTTAGTCTTGTTATCCTTCAAAACCATAGTTTTGTTATCATTTGATACACATCATTAAAAGTAAAGAAGTGAGTCTGATGCCTTAGGTTACATGTTCTCCAAACATTATTTGCTTAGCATTCATAATAATTAAGTTATATCTCATGTTTAGTGTCTTGCACATATTATTGGCCTTATGATGGCTTTTTTTTTTTTATTATTATGTCAACATCCTAGCCTTCTAAATAGCTAGTGGTTTACTTGGGAATTCTTTATCTCTTTAGGAGCATTATGGAGGAGGGTTCAATAACCATAGAATCCCATTTGTCAATACTTTGCTTGAGGCCTTTAACATCCTTTAAAGTGCATTTGCATATCATGTCCATTATATTGCATTCTCCATGACCTATGTTCTTATTTTTATTTATCATTAATATTATTCTATGATTCATGTGATGCTAGGATTATGTTGACTTTGGACTTAGAACTTAATTAGGTTCCCTTGACTTAGAGGAGTTTAGTTAGATCTCTTGCTTTGGTTCATTTCATTATGTGTTTTCTTGGGATTTTAATTTCTTGATGGTAACTAACCTATGTCTTATTTGTATAGGTGGCTATATGGGTATGGTAATCACCATTATGCATGTTTTATGATTATTTTGTATGCATGATCTCTCTATTAGATATTGGATGTACCCCTTATCCTTTTGAGAATTGTTGTAATGCCTTGATGACATGCTTGATTGAGATGCACTAGAAACATGTTTAAGACTAATAATTAGATTAATTAATAATAAGGTTAAAATGGTAAAATATAGACCAAAATGCCTGAAGGTCGGATATCTAAATCTGAGCGATTAAGGGTGCTTAACCTCTTCCTTAAGCTATACATATTTTTTGAACCCAATCTCTGAAAGGTAAAGATAAATTAGGTTTTTTTAAATGACTATTTAGAATTTGTCATTATCAGGATTCTCATCCTCATCAATATTGGGTGGCGACTCAACACTCCACAAGAGATTTTACTAATATGTTATCTCGCCTTGGTCTTTCATTATCCTCAGTTTAGGAAAAAAGGGCTTTTGTTTCATATGAGGCCTTAAGGATTCCTTGTTGATCCAAACACGAGCCATAACCTAGGGTTACTACCAATGTATGACTCCCTATCCTTCTGATCCCCTATTGATTGATCAAAGGTAGGAGCTAAAAGTAAGATTTCACTAGTTCAGAGGCAAACCTAAAAACTCCACTAAAGACTCAAAATTGACTTCACATTCAATGTCTAGTTAACATTTTACCATATTATCTTTGTCATTAGTTAATTGATTACATTTATCTAGTCTCCATATTACATCACATGCACTAGGTCTACCCTTACAAAAATTGATAGATTCACCAAACTTGAGACTTTAGCTTCATCCAGGCTTAGAAGATAGTAAAGAGGGTTCATCACTTATAAGCCAAGTTCCTTTAGGAAAATCAAATGGAGGGGTTATATCAAATGAGGGGTTTTTATGACAACCATCCCCAAAGCTTATGGGAACCATCCATTACAAGAACCATCTCAACCATTAGTTGCATGTTGGAGACAATAAAACCTTAGAATATGACAATCCTTTGTTTGCATTTCTTCTCCAAAAGAAGGATTAATGTCCCCAAAGAACATGATTAGACACCCCCCATGTAAATACAATGTTACCACACTCCCCTTTGATGTAATTATCCCTGCTTGTGTATTTCTTATACTCCTCCATGTAAATGGTTTCACTTTTTATGTAAATACTTATGTGCATCGCTTGCCTCCGTTGTTAAAGGGATTCTCCATTTACTTTTATATATCTTTTAAGCAATGTAAATAGCTTTCTATTGTATTTGACTTTCTTTTTCATTATTTATTAGTTTGCATGTACATGTGTTCTTTTGGGACTTCAACCTTACTTGGTTTGAGGCAACTTCGTATATTCTCTAACCCATGATGATAGAAGAATAAGACTTTGCATTAGAAAGATCTTCTAGACCTCATGTGTAACACCCATTTACATTTATTAAGTACGACATTCATGTCTAAAAATTCATATGCATAAAGGTTAAATCATCATTCATACATAACCAAATAGGTCTTTAATGTACACATATGTTAACCCATTTAATATTGGTGACCATAAACTGATTTGTAACAATTTATATGTACATGTCATGAGAGAGAGAGAGAGAGAGAGAGAGAGAGAGAGAGAGAGTGAGTGAGTGAAAATTTAGTTGATGGCCTGTACTCTATGTGTTTATATGCAAAACTTTATGCTCCAAAGTACCCGAACTTTATGCTTAACTATCTGAAAACAATAATAGTGATTTGGTGAGGTGTGACTCAATGAATAAAAAAAATAATCAAATTCTAATGACACAATCAATAATCAATTATTGAGATACATTATAAGTATAAGTATTAACTTATGCAAGTGGAAATGCAACAGATTATTTGATTTTATTTTGACCTTGTGAGGTAAACACTACTATTGTGAATTCATTCGAATCAAGTAATATTTTATTTTTCTGGCCAACAAATAACATGTGATTCATTTTATCAATAACATGTGCCATAATAAGACATATTTATCCCTTTTCTAAGTGATTTGTAAGCATTTGACAAGCCAATCATAATGTCCTTTTAGTTCCATATCCAAGTGTTTATTTATAATGGTATACCAAGTAATTATTAAAGATCATATAATTCTCACTTGACTTATAGTCACATGTAAAATATTGCAATTCAATCACTTATACACATAATAGAATCCAATCATATCTTAAAATCATCACACACACACAATAGATCCAATTATTGGCTTTTACTTATCTTTGATGCAACCAACATTTATGGTAGGTTTGAACCTCTCTCGTGGGTTTCCTCATTGTGTTAGATCCTAACATTTGATACATATATGATTATAAATATGTCAAAATGAGTTTGCATCCTTGATATGCAGCTATGGTCATGTTCCATGTAAGTGGACTTAGTATTTATGCTTATTATACATGCACGGTAGCCTAACCTTACTACACTCTTACTGTAACACCTCTTGCTATATTTCTCCAAATGAATTGGTTATTCTTTTGACATAAACTAGACACATAATGATACAACAGAGTACAAATTTAGCTCAATATGACACCTATAAAAAATATGGTGAATTTTGAATTCTGCCCTATTTCAATGGACCATAGTTTGACCAAATCTTACAATCTTAGCCATGTCTTCAATTTTACAAATCAAATTGCAAAAAAAAATTTCCAGAATTTAGATAACACATAAAGGAACATTTTTCATGTTTTAAACATTGTTAATTCAATAAATAATATATCAAAATAAATGATCAATCTCAAGTTGTGCAAGATTTGACATGTTGAGAATCAGTCATGATGAAGGAGCAATATCTCGTCACCCATAATATATTTGTTAAAACTATTTTATATTAGTCTATATGAAATATAAATCTACAACTTTCATAATTTGCACATCACCTAATTCGCATTCTATGGACTAAATTTTGGGTAAACCAAATCAATATGTTGAGCAGGTTTTATCAGGTTCATGGTTAGTCACAATAAAAGTGGAATATCTCTTTCCATACAACAAATTAAACAAAATTGTTTTATATAATTTATAAGGGATATAAACCTACAAATTTCATATTTTTCACATTATTTAAATTACCACATAAGATCATCAAAACATGTGAAAATAGCTAGACTAAGGAGGTTTTAGTAGGTTGTAAACTAGTCCCAATGAAGGAGATATGGCATTTCACACGCACTATTTTAAGCACAAATGTTTTACATGCCCTTAGGTGAGGCATAGATCTTCAATTTTCATATTTTAGACTTTCCCTAATTCCTCTTTTAGGGTTATGAAAATGTAGGTGCAAAAATCTTCTCCAATAATAAAACTAACACAACAAACTCTTATTTCTCTTAAACTTCAACTTCTATGCATGAGCTCTGCCTATAATTACTCCATAATTCTTACTAATTATGAATATTTAATATGTTATGAGAGAAAAATTTCATATGGGAAGAAGATAAAATCATTTAGTCATTTTGCCAAAACAAGAAAATTTTAGGGTTCCTTCCTAGGTATCACTTTTTCTTTCTCTTCTTCTTCTTCTTCTTCTTCTTCTTCTTCTTCTTCTTCTTCTTCTTCATGGTGGCTTACTACCATTGGATGGAAGTTCAATTTTCCTCTTTTAGTCTCTCTTTTTCACTCCTTCATCATCTCTATCCATCTACTAATCCCTATATGCTTCTTAAACTTTTTAAATAAACTATAAAATACCATAATTTATGATATTATAATATGCACATAACATATGATACTTTTCCATGCAACTATGCAAACATCGCATTTATGTTCAAGTGCCCTAAATGCAAAGGTGTAAGTGTCATTGCCATGCTTATCAAATGCACTTACCTAGAGGATCACTTATGCAAGGTATATGTTCATGTGGGATTGCAAATGTTTTATGCAATCAATGTGTTCACGTGAGAATACGAAAGAATGAGGATGGGGACATTACAATATGCGTGGGAGAAATAATTTTGGAAAGACCTTTTACAATAACATATGCATTTCATGTATGAATGCATCATTTATCTTGTTCGTGCACCATACTAATGACCCTTATTTTGTAACCATTATAGCTCGATCCAAACCCACATAGAAGAGAAAGGACAACCAACTAGCTTAAAAAAGTAACACATCTAGCACAATCTAAAAACCAAAACTAAGCATAGAGCCAACTGTACTGCCCGAGATCATAAAAAGGATAACAATTAATTTAAGTCACACTATAGAAAAAGGACTCGCTAAGGAAGTGATTAAATGCCTCAATAAGATTTTGAAGAAGATTAATGCATCTGCCAGTAGAACTTATAAGGGGAAAACACTATAAAAGCACCCCAAATTATGGTGATTGATGATAATTTATTTAGGATGAAGGAGCATCATGAAACCAAACTAGCCAAAGAGGTAGGGAGCACTGTTGTAGCATCTAATAAATCTATAAAAAAATGAGAAGGACAGTACTTGGTTCAACAATCTTGCCAAATAGTTAGAAAAGATCTAAAAGCACTTGATACTAATGGTTTGAGGAGAGGAACTAACATTGAAAAACTATTAGCCCATAAGTTTTAAAAACTTTCGATTAATTTTTGAATACCTAAGCTCTTAAAATTCACAAGAACTTATAATGTAAAGAATTACATTCAGTCATATGCGTTGGTCATGAAAGTTGTCTGAACTACTAATAGATACTATATTGGAACTTTTTGAGTTATCATTATAGGGCTTGATAAAAAATTGGTACTTCAATCAGCCAAAGACGACAAAGAAGATTAAGAAGAACAAATAAAAGCTTTTGAAAAGTATTATGCCTATAATTCAAATTCAAAAGTCAATTTGCAATATTTGGAATCATTTAAATAAAAGTCAAGAGAAAGTTTCAATGATTATCTGAGGAGATGGAAGAAGATGGCCTCTAAGGTGACTACCAAACCAATTCAGAGAGAATAAGTCTAGATAATTATTTGGGTAGCTTTACTCAATATAAATACCAAAATTAAGGTGATGTTTATGCATAATTTTGAAGATCTTAGAGAAGCTTGTTTGTAAGCTGAAGAATTGGAGTTTGAATCAAAGAAGAAATATGGTAAAATGAGTGTGCCATCTCAAGCCCAGGGAGAGGGAAATAAGACAACTGACATGAATGCATTAAGGGTCCCATGATAGTTCACTGATTTGATTTGGGAATGCCATTATCTATGACCTTTAAGAGGTTGCAAATGAAAAAGTGTTGAAGCCATTAGTGCTGCGACCTCCTTTTCATACTTTGTCGAGATGATATGATGCAAATGCTTATTGTGCCTTCCATGAAATATTTGAGCATAATACAAATGATTGTTATAGACTAAGGTATGAGATCCAAGATCTTATTGATAACAAGACTATTATTTTATAAAACTTTGAAAGATCGAGTATAAGGGGGAATCCATTCTTGAATTATTGCGATGCTCTACCCCTTGAATTAAAAGAACATTTCATGGTGGACTTTAGGATTCCTAAGGAAGTAGTGATGGCTACCTTTAAGGAAGTGACCCCTCTACGAAGGTTGCAATTATTATTTATGCTATTAGTTCATGGAAAAACTCAAACAAGGAGATGAAGAAAGGGAGAATGATCAAGTTATGGGAGGAAAATGATGAAGAGAAGCAAGTGAACCATGTAACTAAGAGTGGGAAGTACTATCCAAACAACGAGGCCCCTTGAGAGCCTAAAGATAAAAAGGAAGAGGACAAGCCTATAGTGAAGGAAAATGAGGAGGACGACCCCATTTTAACGCAATTAAATAAGATACTAGTTTAGATTGGTATGTGGGAACTACTCATCACCTCCTAAGAACATAATAGATATATGGTTAAAGCTTTGTCAAGTTTGGTCATCTCCAAAGAAGCTACAATGAGAGATGTTGTTTCCTTGGTCACTAATATGGGGAAGATCACTTTTTCTAATAAAGATCTGCCATATGAGGGAAAGATTATAATTAGCATTTGTTAGGAATGGTTGAACTTTACGTGTAATGGTTGATGATGGGTTTGGGTTCAATATTTGCTTGCTAAAATTATTGCATAAATTTGGGATATGAAAAAAGGATTTAGATGCTAAAAGGATTTAGATGCCTCCAATAAGATTATTTGGGCTTATGACTACATTAGAATGCCAATAGTTGGTGTGTTAGGACCATGGTAAAGACTAGGATTGTGGAGACAACGGTTGAATTTATAGTGCTAGATATTCACATCACTTTTTCACTTGATGTTGGGAAGGCCATGGTATCACCCACTAGGAAGAGTATTATCTATAGTGTAATTTCATTTGACAAAACTCATATGGCTCCGATACCAATAACTATAACAGCCATATTCATTTACAAATCATGTTGCTCTGATACCAATAAATGTAACGACCATTGATACCACTGAATGTTAACATTTTTTTTCTACCACAATTTGTAATGCTACAATTGGTACCTAACAGAGCACTCAACATCCGGGATTTGCCCGTCGGCCCCGTGATATCATAAACACCAAGATTTGCACGTTTGCCCCGCATATGTTTGAGCTCTCTCTGATACCAAACTGTAACATCTAAATTCATCTGTCAAACCAATAACTGTGACATCCATTGTTCTTATTTGTAAATCAGCTTTACAAATTGTAACGTCACAACGTGGCTACAGCTGGTATCTATCAGAGCACTCAACATCCGGGATTTGCCCGTCGGCCCCTCGATGTCATATACACCAGGATTTGCACGTCTGCCACACATGTGCTTGAACCCTCTGATACCACCAACTGTAACTATCATCTTTAGTTGCAAATCATGGCATTCCACGTTAAAAAATGCATACACATTAAGGTTTATTCATCATACATGTATAATCCCATATATATTTAATGTACACATGTGTTAACTAATGTTAAAACTAGTAACCATAACTAGTTCCTATCAAATGTATGTACAAGACCTAAGGAGAGATAGTTGGAATTCAGCTGACGACCTATGTTCCATGTGTCTCTATGCAAAACTTTATGTACCAAAGTGTCCAAAGTCTATGCTTCAGTATCTGAAAAATAATTACGATTTGGTGAGTCGCGACTTAGTGAATAAAAACAATAATCAAATTCTCATGGCATAATCCATAATCAAATATCATCAAGATACATTGCAAGTATAACAATTGACTAATGCAATAGCTTTGTTTTTGTCATGACCGAGCAAGGCAAACATTGCTCCCGGGATATTCATGTGATTCATGTAACATATGATTTGGGACCTATTAGTCCATCTTCCTGTAATTTGCAAGTGTTTGACAAGTTGGTCACAATGCCC
>CATIWR010198802.1:0-11439 GCA_949677035.1 Omphalea diandra
TTTTATATTTTATATATATTTCTTTTTTATAAATATTTTTTTTTTTTTTTATATTTTTTTTGTTTATATATATATATATATATATATATATATATATATATATATATATATATATATATATATATATATATAAACCATTGAACTGCATAGTCGAATGCATAGGACCAATTGGGAATTGGCTAGCTGACCAGTTTGCTGATGGTCCAGCTTTAGAAAACACTGGTTTTTAATCTTAAACAGCAGCATAAGATTGATAGTCTTTCAAGTGCTGATCTTCATATTTTGTGCAGATCTTTAAACTACTGGGGCTCATAAAGTGTATCATATTCTGTGTCTGCTTATGCAGGTATGACTTTCCTTGGAATCCCACCAAATATATTCCCTTTTATGGTGGTGCAGATTACCATGATTACCATCATTATGTTGGAGGGCAAAGCCATAGCAACTTTGCTTCGGTCTTCACCTACTGTGACTTTATTTATGGAACTGACAAGGTAATTAGAAAATCTTGTGATTGGACTGTGTATTGTAATAAAATTTCACCTGATTAATCGTTTGTGGTTATGTTCATTGGTTAGGGCTATCGGTATCAAAAGAAGTTACTTAGCAAGGTAAACCTACTATGCTCGCCTGGATTGAAGCTTTTATTAAATATCTACATTTTCTAATAAACAGAAAATCAGAAAATAATCTGTTGCATGAAGCTGGCTAAATAATATAACCATGCTTTGTGCCTTCAGTTTGGTATAGTTTTGTTCCTGATCACATTTTCCTCCTCCTATCAAATTCAGTTGAAAGAGGGACAGAAAAATGGTGGTGAACAGAATGGAGGTTCATATACTCAAAATCTTAAATTTGACTAGCTGTGGGACCGTTGAACTGTTCTTTTGATCAATGCGATTAGGGTTAATTTTATGGAAACCTCTGATTCCAAGTTGACATCAATGCGCTAGTCTTGGTTGATTTAGAAGTCTTCAGAATTGCAGGTGGAGATCAGCTGTGATTTGTGTAGCATGAGGGGGGATCTAGTTTTGCATGTTAAGTTTATGAGTTTGGGATTTTGTTAATGAAGTTCGGTGGATTGGGATATCATGGTTTGTGGAATGAAGTGTTGTTTAGCTTTTGTTCAACATCCAATTATAGAAAATGCTATAAATTCATGTTTCCTCTTGTAACTTCAGATACTATATTCATTCCGTGTATTCTTGGAGAAAATTCTAGATATTTTGTAGAAGTTTCTGCTCTAGAGTAAGTTAGTCGAAGGGTTGGGAAATGAGATTTCAAGGTACTCTCTCTCTTGAGGTTGGCTCACTCCCCACCTGGATGCCACCTCTTACTATCCTAAGATATATGTTGGCAGTATTTATGCTTTGTTGAGCGGATGAGATAACATTAACAATAATGCAGTAACTTTTGCATGTCGAAGAGAGCATTGCATAGCTGAACAGAACATAGAGCAAAAGAGAACATAAACTCATTGCACAACAATAATGTCATTTCTCTCCTCGCATTATTCCCATAGATGCTCTCAACTTAGTCAGCCGCAAGAATGGTTTCCACTGGAGTCACTAAAGAATGCATTAAAACTTGCTGTTTCATTCTCGACACATTTTGCATCCATATCTTTCAGTTGGGGATCTAAGGCCAGCACCTGCAACTGTCAGTGATCATTTCCAGGTTCTGATAGAAGACTCGGTTTGCTTATCTGTGGAAACTGAAAAATATGCATTCTTGTGGTATCTTTATATACTTGGCATTTAAAATTACTTTAAAATTTACTGGTCGGGCAAAAGTTACAAAGCCCGTCTAGCTCAGTCGGTAGAGCGCAAGGCTCTTAACCTTGTGGTCGTGGGTTCGAGCCCCACGGTGGGCGTCTTCATTTTGCAGCCTATCTTCATGTGGTGGGCCATTTTAACACTCCTCTCTATTTGGACTCTATTTAATGTAGCCCAGAAAAACACACCAAGGCTGGGCCCTTAAACTTTTGTTCAATTTTCTTTTTCTCTCTGATTTTATTTACTTTTTTTTTTTTTTTATCAATCCAGAAAATAATTTCATATATCGAATATTACTTTTGCTTGGATGATTTAACACGAAAAAAATTAACTAGAAATTACTTTATAACGTCTGAATGTTTTTCTTTTTCCCATTGAATAAGACAATTATCATTTAATCCTATAACAATGTCTTTTTCATCTGTAGGTCAACATAAAAGAAAATTCAAAAAAAGGTAAATTATAAATATTACATTTGTGCTGTCTTTTTAGATTTTTTTTTTTCCTTTAAGTTTATACTTTCTAGAAGCATAAAATATAATATGAACAAAAACATTTTTTGGCCAAAGATAGGCAAGCAACACCTCACACTTGTGAAATTGGAGTCTCAGAGCATTAGCCATTCTTTGAAAGATAAGTTTCCAAATTCATATGCAAAAATAGATATTTGTGAAGGATCCAAAAGCATTATCCAGAGCTAAAGGTCTTTGTAAGGTCATTTTAAGGGAGACTCAGAGCTAACATTTCAAGGGACACTCAGAACACGTCATTAACGCAAAGCCTCAAGAACTATTGCCTCAATCATAAATTCGAAAGCCCTATATATCATTTTCCTGAATGCTTTACTTCTGTTAGCTGTACTTGTGTTGTGTGAATCGATAGTGTAGTTGGGCGGTCCATAGCTTCGGTGAAAAAGCACTCATAAATGATTTTTTTTTTTTTTACCTTAGTCTTATTTATTTTGAGAAAATAAAGGTTTCATTTGATTCAAAGAAATTCATTTTTAGGGAAGTAACTTCTGAGAAGTAGTACTTTTTTAATAAGTTATTTTCTAAAAAGTAAAGTTTTTATAGGTTTGATTCGTGTTTTTTTTTTTTTTAAAAAAAAATATATCAACTTAGTATTGGATTAACTCGTTAACTTATAAGGAAATATATTATAAAATATTATATTAAAATTGTTTATTAACATAAATATTTTTTTTTATCTCATTGAATAAATTTAATTAATAAAATAATTACAAAATATTTTAGATAATTTTCTCAATTTCTCTAAAAAATTAGAAAGTTTTATTTGTTAATTCTTATTTTAATAAGTTACTTCTTTTTTATTGACAAATTTAACAATTAAAAAAATGTAAGTATATTTTGACTTTGTACTTCAATTAAATATAATAAAAATTTTTACTTTTTTAAAATTATACTTCTTTATCCAACTTCTTGCAACACAAATAAAACATAAAAAAATAATTTACTGAATTCATAAGCAAGTATGGCTTCTTCAAAAAAAAAAAATGATTGAATTATCCCAAATATCTTTATTATTGTTTTAATTAGTGTGATATAGATATTATTGTAATTTTAATAGTATTATTTTAGAAATTGATGAATAAATCAAATAAGAAATTAATATAGTTTCTTAATGAAAATTAATAAATCAAACAAAATAAGTTACAACTTCACAAGATATAATTTTCTTGAAAATGTGATTTTGCAGATTTTTTTTGGGAGGAGTAGATACTGTTCAACTCAACCAAACAAGAAATTATTCCATATATGTCTTCATTTAAACATCGATAAATTATTTTCTTTTCGTTCAAAAAAAAAAAATCTTCTCTCTTTCGGGAAAAAAATAAAAAAACTTGTTTTGTCATCCTGAGGCCCATCAATGGCTCAATAGGTCCAACGAGGCCCAGAATTTAGACGAAGAAAAGAAAAGCAGCAGACAAGGAAATTGAAATTGGCAGCATTATTGTCCAATTAAGTTAATCCAAAGTGATTTCCAGGTGTTAGATTACCAATTTTTCACCTCAGGGTGGGGTCCAACAATCATGTGCTTCACAATAGCCAGCTGTTCTAATTGCAAACGCAAGTTTCATCTGTGAGCAATCTCATTGGTCCCCTTCTTTCTTTATTTATTTTTACACAATTTTTTTTTTCAAATTTTGATAAAGAGATCAGTAAATTTGCTTGATGAAATTTACCATATTATTATTATTATTTCTTACACCCAATTAGCTTCTTTTTATGGGCATCGTTTGGGAATGTTATCCCATAGATCTTTTTATCATACACGTGGATATAAACCCTTGGTAATCATGGGGTCCCACCAAGCTGCTTTTTTGCATAATATGATGAAAAATCATTTACGGTGGTTCTACATAAATTTTTGATGGCTCTGTAAAAAAATTTTCAACTTAGAACTGAAATTGGAGGAATTCGGCAAGAAAAAAAAAAAATAATAAGAGTCACGAATTAATGCAAGAAGACTCGTTTTGTTTGATGGTTACTAGAAAACATCACAGTTAGTGTGTGTTACAGACCCCACTTCAACACATAACTAAGGAAAATATTGTACTAGAAAACGAAAGGAACCTAAACAAGAAAAATATGGCCCAACATTTTCAAATCCTCACGATTCTAATCTTTAAGAATTTTCAAATTTTTCTATCGACAAGCTACAAGGAATTTTCGTGATTTAAAATGATAAAATGAAAAATTTATCATTTATTAAATGTTGATGTTTAAGAGTAATATTTATCATTTATTAAAATTTGATATTAAAGAGTAATATTTATAATTTTAAGAATTAAATTTTGATTGAATGATTCATTTTTCAATAGGAAAGCAAGTTTTTATTTCTTATATATACTTAAAAATTAATATACATGTATATAAGGAAAGATACTAGCATTTTATTTTATTTTGATATTTAGAATTTTAAATCAAGAATGATAATTTTATGATAATCTTTTTTGATGATTTTTGAGACTTAAAATTATCTTTTATTTTAATAAGATGAGATGAAAATTTTAATTTTATAATAATAATAATTTTAATTGTTAATATCATATTATTGATTATGACTTTTAGGAGTTCATAATAAGAGTAATATTTTGAAATACATTTTATTTAAAATTTGTATTTGATAAATATTTTAATAATAACATGCAAAATTGTGAAATATTTGACATGTGTGATAATAGGTTTCTATGTTTTCGATAGTTATATAATATATACTAATCAAGTAAACATATATTATTAATCTTTCTTTTCCCCTTTTTTTAAGTTTATGATTATCTTTTGTTATATAACACTATAAAATCAAATACTCTCAATAATAAGTATAAACATATTGAGACATATAATTTATACATATATTATTTTTAAAAGAAATAAATAATAAATTTAAAAATAATGTGTGTATTAAATAATTATTAGTTAATTTGATTTGTTCAGAATAAAAAAAAATGTTGCATTAAATATTATAAATAATAATTTTGAGTGTATTGTATTATAATTTAATTAAAGTATAAATATTCTATTAATACATTTTTATTTTAGTAATTATGATTATGATATATTTTTAATTTGTATGTATTCATTGGTTAACAATAATTTAAAAAATAACTAAAATCATATAAAATATTTATAAATAAAATGCTTTCTTTTAAAACTATATTAATATCTACATCAAACGTGGATACATGATTAATTTATATATATTATAAAGTTAAGATTTACTGAAGTATAATAATAATAAGCTTATAAATAAATAGAGATTTTAAAGAACACTTTATGGAGAAAAGAAAAAAAGTCAATTCATGATCATAAGTTAAAGAAGAACAATTTAATTAACATATAAAAATTTACAATTTTTATAATGGGATTTCAGTTAAACTCAGATTTCATTGAGTAAAATAGAGGACTTGCAGAAACAAAAAGCAATTTCTACTGTAGTGTAGATGAGCATTTCATATGAAAGAGAGAGAAAATTGAATTCATGACTATGATCAATCCAAACAAAAAACAGTAACTTGCAATAATGGAAAGGCAGTAATTGATAATGAGAAACCAACTTAGAGACTACCCATTAAACTCTTCTTTCTCCATTTACAACTTTTAATAATGCCAATAAAATTTATATATTTTTAAAGCTTTTCCTTTTGTCTAGCAAGAAAAATATAGAAGCTCTAAACACACAAACAACTGTAAGATATTAATATTAGATAGCAAAAAAGTATATACATCTAATCAATATATGACTAATATTAAAAAAATAAAATAATATTTAAAGATAGATAATTATGAATATAAATAATAATTTCATTTCATTTAAATAATAAATTGACTTGACGCACCACCTTATCTACAACATTTAGTGTATCAAAAAATTTTTGCTAATGCTAATATTAAATATTATTTTCATTCTTTGTTAGGTACAATTGGTTTCAAATGTCAAAAAAAAAAAAAAACTATTCGTTTCTAAGAACTGCATGGCTTTTGTACTGGTACATGGAAAGGATATGTCTCTTCTGTAAATGGGATTTTCTCTTTAGTATACTTCTCTCTTGCTGTGGAGACCTTTGTTGTCCATATTTAAGTTAAAAAGAGGTTGTGGGTTCCAATCCCAACATTAGTTCCCATACTGTGGTGAAAATATATATATGGGTCTGCTGCATGGTGATATTGTAATAATATTGCAGTTGTTGGTTGATGATTTGAGCAGGTAATTAGAAATCCAGAGTTGTTGGGTGCCCTTTCTGATAGAAGGGTATTATCTCCATTACTGTGCAGATTTGGTGAAACCTATCCAAAGCTAATAAACAACCTTAATCCTAACAACAAAACAAAGCATGTTGCTTCATTAATATGTGCTATATACAAATTATTATTATCAATTTTGTTTTCTTGGTAGGCCAATATACCAGTTGCAATCACTTGAATGGACCCTAAAATCAGCATATAGGATAGGAGGGAAGTTCAAATTTTTTTTTTTTTTTTTTTTTTTTACCTGTATTATAGAGGAAAGTAAGCGTAAAGAACTAAAAATGTTTCTTGGGCTGGAAAGACATAGAACAAGAAGGGACAAAGACTTGCTAGGAAAAATGGTTTGAAACAAAAAAGATCAAATTCCTAGTAAGCACTTTAAAGTTTGAAAACGACAAGCGAAACAAAATTTTCCTTGTCTTGAACTGAAATCCATCATCCTGATTCTGATTCCTTGATGTTTATTAAGGTGTTGTATTATGCATAGTCATATATGAACAGGATGGTGGAGACCAGTCCATATGACCTAATATTCAAAATTTCCCTTTATGAGCATACATACAGAATTTTTAGGTGCGAGGTCACTATAATGTCGCAGGCTAATGAGACTAGTTTGGACTTAGCTTTTGGGCTCTAATGGACATTGGCCTCTTATAATTCAAATTCGCAAGAAATTAACCAAATTAGGGTTAGGAGGTCATTGATTTCCTTTTGGGGTTTAAATTTAAATGGATTCAAAAAATATTGTTGCCTTTGGGAGGTGGATGACAGTCATAACATATGGTTACATTGACTCACTGGATATTGACCACTGACCTCATTTAATACTTAATTACCACCTCCATTAGGTAGATAAAGATAATTGGTTTCTTACGTTCATTTGGTCATTTGCTCCTACCGTTCCATTTAGAAAGAAGGGATAGCTAACGACATTTCTTTTTTTTTAGTACTTAGGGTAAAAAAAAATTTTCTGTGAAAAAATTAAATTCCTCGCTGACAATCTTAAAAATATTTCTTCTTACCCTATCGAACAAAGGGCTTTTTTAAAAAAAAAAAAAAAAATTCAGATTGATATCCTAAAAATTTGAGAAGAAGAGAAGTTTAAATGAGAAATTCTTATTCAACAACTTAATTATGAGACAACTTCTCACATTTATGAATATCTATCATTTTCAAAGAGAAGAAATATAAATGTTGATAATGATTCATCTTACTCTTGCACATTTGCCAAAAACAAAAACAAAAAAGTGATGTGGATTAAGATTTGATAGATAAGTTGTATGACTAAAACTCCAATAATACGTGAATATCATCACTTTACTATCAGATATAATTATAGTTCATCCATTAATCAAAATCAATTAACAAAATAAATGGACTCGATTCGTTTCTTTCTTTTTTTTGAAAAAAGTCATAGTTGGTTATATATAAATTGGATTTTTAAAAATGGAAATAAATAAGTAGACTAGAATTTATATTTTTTCCCTTTAATCTAACTCTAATAAAATATTTCAACTAAATCAATTATGTATAGATTTTTTAGTTTGGTTAATAAATTTAGAGAATTCGATTCTTCTTACTTTTAAATTTTTTTTGTATAATATCTAAGATATTGATCAGTTATGTGTATGGCATTATTAACTATGATAATGCCTATGTAGAAAAATAGAGTTAAAAATCATATTGTGGTGTGGACATAGTTATCTTTATTTTTCCTTTTTGATTTCTCGAATATAGATAAGTAACCATAATATTTAATGTAAATATCAGATCTTCCTAAAAGAATTTTGACTTTAAGCCTTAAATTTGAATTAAAGGACTATCTCTTCAAATACCCTATAATTATCAAATTTCCTTTCTTTCCATGAATAATTTTTAAATAAAATATTCTAAAAGAAAAAAAAAATTTGTTATGAACTTGTACAATACAAAACATGCTCCCCGTTGAACAACAAATGAAATTAATGGTTCCTCCTATTAGAAATCTAAATTGAAATTGATTTAAAAGGTATAGAAGACAAAAATGGGTGAAGATTAAATCTAAAAATAAATGAGTTAAAATGTGTTTGGATCAACTATTGTTAAAATGTTAAAACTAATCAATTAGATAGTTAAATTCAAACTATTATACACTCTTATATTTTTTTTGTACATTTCAAACGTGTAATTTTTAATTTTAACACTCTCTCTCAAGTGATAATAATTTAGTTGATCACTTGAAATTAAAAATTATTGTCCTAAAATTAAAATTGAATGCAGTAACAATGCCAAAATAGGTAGTTGAAACTGGACATCCAAATAGAAAATTGGGTGACAAATAGAAATCAAGCTAGACCTACTTTGACATTATATTAGAAATTTGAATTGAAATTGAATTGAAAAAGTGATAACAATAGAGATTGAGTGGAGGTTACATTCGAAAATGAATGGGTTAAAAATGTGTATGAGTTAACAATTCTTAAAAAATTGGAACTAATCAATTAAATGACTAATTCAAAATCATTATATACCCTTATATTTTTATATATATTTCTAAACTAGGATTTTAATCTTATCAGAAGTGATCTCTCCTTGTAATTACTTACTACTTGAAGCGTTGGATGAGTCACACACTGGGAATGCTCTTGCTCTTGGACCCTCCATTATCCACGTGCAATGCAACTCCTTTCAGGAATCATAACTTTTTTCGTTTTATTTCCTTCCTAGAATTTTATCGCACTAAAATTCTGTAATTGTATCTAATGTCTGTATTTTTTTTTTTACGTTTTTATATTTTTTAAATTCAGAACTAAGTGATTTAATTTAGCTTCAATTATTATATCTTATGATTTTAATTTGATTCTCAAGTTGTTAATTTTATGAAATAAAATTTAAGGTATGTAATGATATTATTAAGAGCAGTGCAACAGATTAATACAAATAGGTTGAGTGTGTATATATATATATATGATTTAGTGCTAAAAATGTTGTTAGAGCTACAGTCTCTCCATCGCACACAAAACGACCAACCAGGTCAACAAAATAACAAGAAGGGGTCCTATACCATAAAGTGGGAAATGGGGTATTATTATTATTGCCCTAAAATGACTTGTAGTGAATATCCAAGACCTCTATTTTACCCTAATAATCTATGCCACCAAAACTTTAGACCCAATTTTTTTTAAAAGAAAAAAGACAGACAAAAATAAAATATATGATTAAATAAAAGGGCACAAAAATTGTCAATTCCATTGATTGCACATTGGCATTTGATGAAACAGAAAATTCTGAAATGGGTTTGCGTTGGTCAACACTGCCAAAGAAGAACAGGAACAATAGTTTGCAACTCATTAAAAATTCCTAGGTTGCCCTTTAATTCTCAATAAAAACCCACATGCACAATAAGTCACAAAAGGAAACTCCAAAAAATTAATACTTGCAAAATATCCAGTATTTAAATAATTGTATAATAAAACAAAATAAATTTAATTTAATTTTTAAAGAAGGAAAATAAAAAAGAAAAAAAGAGGAAAAAAAAAACAGACAAGAGGGGCCTCCCCTACAATACGAAAGAAAGAAGGAAATAATAAAAAAGTAAAAAAATAAAATAAAAAAATAAAAAAATTAAAGCACAAAAACATGAAAGGGATGCCATAACTTACAACCTTTTGAATGGGCGTGTATTCCACTCTCCAATGACCACGAACTGACAGACTATGTCTGTAGTGGCTTTCGTACGTCGACCGTGGTGTTACTTCATTGTAGCAGTTTCCATCAACATGGCCCCTTCATGTCCCCTCACGCGCACATCATCAGCGCTTGTTCACGCCCCAATATCACCCTCCCTCTTATTTCTCTTCAACTCTGTGTTTTTTCTTACCCTCTCTTTTATAAATTTTCTGTCCAAACAAACAACCAAAAACCCATTTCAACTTTAAATTCATAACAGGATTCCTTCTCCCCCTTCTCTCTCTCAGCCCGGCATGGACACACGGCGGAGAGTTAAAATCCGGCTGCCTCCACAGCGGGCGGCCTTCCCCGGCTGAATGACGCCGCCCATCGTCAAGAATCTTCAGAATTCCAACAAACAACCCCAAATATTTCTTCTTTTCCACATTCCAAGGCTGTTATTTTTTATAATGGCGACTACAACTAACACGGCTACAGCAGCGGTTGACTCGTCGGCGTCGGCCGACGAGGTGACGGCGAAGGCCGTACACAAGAGATATGAAGGTCTAGTGATGGTTAGGACGAAAGCTATAAAGGGTAAAGGCGCGTGGTATTGGGCTCACTTAGAGCCCATGTTGGTCCACAACACCGATACCGGATTGCCTAAAGCGGTTAAGCTCCGCTGCTCCTTATGCGATGCCGTTTTCTCCGCCTCTAACCCTTCTCGTACGGCCTCTGAGCATCTTAAACGCGGCACCTGTCCTAATTTCAGCTCCCTTCCTAAACCCATTTCTTCTATTTCCCCTTCTTCCACCACTACCCCACCACCTCCCCTGGTGGCTTCTCCGTCTAGCGGCGGTGGCGGTGGAGGACATGCTTCTGGTTCTTTAGTGGTAGTGCATAATAATAGAAAACGTTCTGCTGGTGGTGCAAGTTCTGGTACGCCGTCGTATCCTGTGATATCAAGTGGTGCTGCTTCTACGGCGTCGTATCAAGTGAGTCCACTTGCTGTGGTGGATCCAGCTAGATTTTCTGGTGAGGTGGCAGTGTTGCCTCAACAGCAGCATTTGATGCTGTCTGGTGGGAAAGAAGATTTGGGTGCTTTGGCTATGTTGGAGGATAGTGTTAAGAGGTTGAAAAGTCCTAAGACTTCACCTGGACAGGCTTTGAGCAAGTCCCAGATTGAGTGTGCTCTTGATTATTTAGCTGATTGGGTTTACGAGTCTTGTGGGTCTGTCTCTTTTTCT
>CATIWR010198829.1:0-28856 GCA_949677035.1 Omphalea diandra
CAATCTATCTTTTAATTCATATATGTCCTAAAAATACCACATGTGAAATAAGCCTCACAACCATTTTTAATCATGCGAAAAGCCTTGATAGCAGAAACTAGACATGCTGGTATAATTTGCCTTTCCCCTTGAAACACAACCCTTGTATGATTCGGAGATTCCAAAACAATTTCTTTAATAAAAATTTTCACTATTGCATGATATTTAGACAACCAGTCCATATCCAGTATCACATCAATTCACATAGTTGCAATAGTACTAAATCTTTCCACCCTGATTACAACAGCTTTCAGTTTGGTATAACTTTTAAGATCTGCAGCTGTGATCTTACTTTTGATCTCATAACTTAGTCCCTCTTCAAAGTTTCGACATTTGTCTCTATCAGTGGTTACCATAAATAATGCTTAATGAGATAATTGATTGAATTTCACCTCATACTCAGCTATAGTCATTTGCCCCTATTATAGGTTCAAAAACTCTCATCTCTTATCATCTTTATGTATTTCTAGCATGTAATTGTTATTGAACTCATAAAGAAAGTCACCCCATGTAAGCACTAGAGGCTGGACATCACTCCCTAGAATGGTTTCCTACTAATCATATGCATCCCCCTGTAATAGCAATACTGCATAATCAAACTTTTTTTCTGGTGTGCATTTCATCAAATTCAAAACTCTTTGTGTTCTTTTTAACCATGTCTCTGTCACTGATGGATATGTGGTACCACTGAAGTTAACTGC
The DNA here is from genome assembly GCA_949677035.1 of Omphalea diandra. Lineage (NCBI taxonomy): Eukaryota > Viridiplantae > Streptophyta > Magnoliopsida > Malpighiales > Euphorbiaceae > Omphalea > Omphalea diandra. The sequence continues at coordinate 741 of CATIWR010198829.1, forward strand.
ACCCTGTTTTCTTACTTTATCATTCCTTGTCTCTCTTTGAATTTTTTGACCCTGCACTATTGGTTCACTGATTCTATGTTGTGGCTACCCATAAGATATGTGTTATGCATGAGCATGTGTAAGAGATCTAACTCTATCAACAATTTGATCTCTTAATGATTGGTATGATGCTTATATGGAATGCAATTTGGCTGACTCCTCTCTCCTTGGTGAGCCATGGGAACTAGACAAATAAGACTATGTCATATGATAATGCAAATAGTGTAAAAGTCATGTCATGTTTATATGCATGTCCTTATCGAACATATCTCCGCTCTGATACCACTAAACTGTAACGATCGTATTCATATTTGCTCTGATACTAATAAATGTAACAACCATATATACCATTGAATGTTAGCATTTTTTTTCCCGTAATTTGTAATGCTACAATCGATATCTATCAGAGCACTCAACATCCGAGATTTGCCCGTCGGCCCCGTGATGTTATACACACTGGGATTTACACGTCTGTCCTGCATATGCTTGAGCCCCCTCTGATACCAAAACTGTAACATTTAAATTCATTTGTCAAACCAATAACTGTGACATCCATTGTTCTTATTTGTAAATCAACTTTGATACCACAAATTATAACGTCACAGCGTGGCTATAGTTGGTACCTATCAGAGCACTCAACATCCGGGATTTGTCCGTCGGCCCCGCTATGTCATACACACCGGGATTTACACGTCTGCCCTGCGTGTGCTTGAATCCTCTGATACCACCAACTGTAACTATCGTCTTCAGTTGCAAATCATGGCATTTTCATGTTCAGAAATGCATACACATTAAGGTTTATTCATCATACATATATAATCCCATATGTATTTAATGCACACATGTATTAACTAATGTCAGGAACAGTGACCATAACTAGTTTCTATCAAATGTATGTACATGATGTAAGGAGAGAGAGTTGGAATTCAGCAGATGACCTGTGTTCCATGTGTCTTTATGCAAAACTTTATGCACCAAAACATTCAAAGTCTATGCTTCAGTATCTGAAAAATAATCACGATTTAGTGAGTCACGACTCAGTGAATAAAAACAATAATCAAATCCTCATAGCATAATCCATAATAAAATATCATCAAGATACATTGCAAGTATAACAATTGACTATGCAAGTGCGAATGCAATAGCTTTGTTTTTTGTCGTGACCGAGCAAGGCAAACATTGCTCCCAGGATATTCATGTGATTCATGTAACATATGATTTGGGACCTATTGGTCCATCTTCCTATAATTTGCAAGTGTTTGACAAGTCGGTCACAATGCCTTTGACAAGTCGGTCACAACGCCCCTGTTAGTTCCATATGCAAGTGCTTATTCACAAATGATATGCCAAGTAATCGTTAAGAACATTTAATTCTCACTTGGCCTGTATTCTTATATAACATGTAACAAATTAATCATATATGCATGTAATAGAACATAATTATATTATTCCCAGGTAACATGTAACAATTCAATCATATATACATGTAACGAAATATAATCATATATGCAATTATCACATAATCATTGAATTATTGTTTCTACTCACACACATTGAATCTAATTATTGTTTCTACTCACACACATTGAATTCAATTATTGTTTCTACTCACACACATTGAATCCAATTATGGTTTTTACTCACCTTTTGCTGTTACCGACCTTTACGATAGGTTTGGTTCCCTCTCTATGGCTTCCTTAAAGTTTTGAGACCCTAGAATTTGATACATACATGGTTACAAATATGTCAAAATGATTATGAATGCTTGGTGCATGATCCATGCAAGTGGACCTATGTTTAGGCATATATTCCTAATAGGGCAGCCTGAGCTTGCTACACTTTCATAGTAATAACTCTAGATATACTCATCCAAATGACTTGATTCTTTTTTTCAAACAAACTAAACACATAAACACAAAACATAATCAAATTTCAGGTCAATATTAAACACACACAAAATGTGGTGAATTTTTAAATGTTGCCCTATTGCAGTGTCCTCTCTGTCTGAGTAGGTCTTACTCTCTTGGGTGTATCTCAAACTGTACAAATCTAATTACAATAATAATCTACCATCAGTTACAAAACATATGAAGGAACATTTTTCATGTTTTGTTCATTGTCTAATTCAGTCTATAAGGTCACCAAAACAAAGGACAAATCTTAGGATGAGCAGGTTTGTAACATGTTGCCAACCAGTCATGATGAAGGGACAACATCTCAACAACCATGCCGAATTTGGCAAACCTATTTCACAGGTATGTACATCATACAAAAATATACAACTTTCAAGTTTTGACAATCATCAAACTTTGAATCTATAGCTATCAAATACTTGGAAAATCTAATTAAAAGAAAGGTGGTGTGTCATCTGGGTATAGAGTCAGTCCCAATCAATGAGCCATATCTCTGACCACACAGCAAATCAATCAAAACTGATTTACAGGAATTTAGAGGGAATATAACCCTACAAGTTTCATGTTTTTCACTCTGTCAAAATCAGAACATAAATCAATCAAAATATAAGAAAATAGAAGACTGAGATCATCTCAGTTCAGATTTGACCTAGTCCTGATGAAGGGGTCATATCTCTTCACACACACAGAATCAAGTAAAACTGTTTCATATGAATTTATATGATACATAATGCTACAACTTTGATGTTTTGCACTTTCCATAATTCCTCTTCTAGGGTTATGAAATCGTGGGTGCAAAATTCTGCTCTAACAACAAAATCAACAGAATCAGCTCTTGTTCACTTGGTTTATAACTTCCATCCAAAAGATCTACCACAATTACTACATAATTCTCACTAACCATGCATGATTAACATGTCATGAGAGGTTAATTCCAGTTGAAAAGAAGATAAATTACTTACCTACTATCCCAGAATTAGAAAACCTTAGACAGCTCACTCTTCTTCGTCTCTTCTTCTTCTTCTTCTTCTTCTTCTTTCCTTTGTTGTCTCTTTGTTTCTAGTATAACCCACATTTTCCCCTCAATTCTGACCCTAATTAGCAGATATAAACTTATTATAATAATATAAAATTATGGTGCTTCATTTTCATTGGTTGGAAGGTCACTTTTCCTCTTTTAGTCCCTCTTCTTCACTCATTAAGCACTTCCATCCATCTCCTACTTCCTAGATGCTCCTTATACTTTTAGATGAGCTCTCAAACACCATTATTTATGATGCTATAATAAGCACACAACATGAAATAATTTTTCATATAACTATGCAAACACTACATATATATTCAAGTATCTCAAATGCAACAATGCCATTGTCATTGTCGTGTTTTTACAATTCACATGTCTAAAGGATTATTTATTCTGTGGATATGTTCATGTGAAATTTCATATCATTTGATATAATACATATGCTCATATGTGATTTCATATCATTTGTGCAATGAATATATTCATGTGATGATGCCAATGAATAGGGATAAGGATGTTACATTTAAAATTTCATATTTCATGGATTTGTAAACTGTCTTACAAATCAAGGTCGTTACTATCTCATCGCGGTAGTTACTTTTTAAGTCTCTTCAAATTTTTGAACTTTTAATATTTCGTGACTGCGATAAATGAGTTGCCATCGAGAAATTTTCAAAATTTAAAATCTTTGACCATTGGCTCACACCTTTCAAGGATTTTCGAGCAGTTAATTAAAATTTTCATAAATCATGATTGCGATATGTGTGTAATGGTCTTGACCACTTGTAACTGTTAGGCAATAACTGCTCTGTCCCTCAAATGGTACAATTTCCTTTTCCAACATTTCTAACCATTTTTTTACTCTTCTTCATTACACTTCCACTTATTTAAACCTATTTTAACGCCCCTATCTCCATTTTTCACTATTTCCCTTTCTTTTAATCCCTATGCTTCATCCCATCCTTTCTTACTCTGTCTTCTAACTCCCTCCAACCTTTCCATCATCATTAATGGGTCCAAGGAAGTACACTAGGTTATAGAAAGGAATAGCCCAAACCTCTTTTCCTCCTCTAAAAACCTCACTTTCCTTTCATAAGATGAGAGGAGTAACTAAGGAATAAAAGGATTGTTATGAGGTAAACAAGAAAAATGTGATCCAACCTAACAAAATCCCCTATGATTTCATGCTTACCACTCTTCATCTTTATGGGCAAATAAAGGGATATCTCATTAACTTAGGATGGATTGACCTAATTTACCAAAAGGAGCCCGGTTATGAAGAAGTTGTTAGAAAGTTTGTATGCATAATGTAGGTGAGTAGGGATGTCACCATGCAAGTAGGTATATATGGTTTAGTTTTCAAGTGTTTTGGCAAAGAGTGGTATATCACCTACCTCTAATTATGCTCTCTCTTCAACCTCCCTCTAAATGAATAAGACCCTTTCAACTCTCTTCCATAAACTTCATATATTCTAATTTCGAGAAGTAAATTTCTATTAAAAAGAAAAGTGATCCTAATAAATCAAATGCCAAAAACTTTAAAACCTTTTCTCTTTGGATCTTTCATCGTATCATCACTTTCTCCCTTAATGCAAAGGGTGATGGCAATGAAAAGGTATCCCAAAGGGACTTAACCTTTCTTTATAGCCTTAAGAACAACATTTCCATCCAAATAGGGAGATTTCTCGTTAATCATTTAGCACGCATGAGCCTAAAAAATAACTATCAATTCCTCCTTCCATCTCATATAACTGCCATTTATAGGCATGTGGGGGCTCTAACCCTTGAAATTAAAGCCCATATGATTCCCACCTATGACCTAAGCAAAAACTTTCTTGATCTCAACTATTTATTTAATGCTAAAGTAATTAAAGCTAAAACTTATGATTATTTGCTTGATGCCTAAGGGGTAAAGAGGTAAGAAGTGTCCGTAGCCTCTAAAAGAAAAAGGCTTGTCATTGAGGAAGGCGAAAGAGATGTGGATAAAGAAGACCTACTCAAGACCCAAAGGGAAAGGAAAATGCTAAAACTTCTTTTCTAAATCTTTTTTTAAAATCTCTCTTTCTTTCATAAACCAAAAACTTGACAAGGTGATGAGAATGATAAAAAAAAAAAAAAGGTTCTTTCTTCTCTCTCATGTTCATAGTGTTTTAGTTGACCTTTAAGAGAAGTTTGGTGTTGCTATATGCCATCTTTCAATTTTTAAGAATAGGAAGATGCACAAGAAGAAAAAGGAGGCGAAAAGGAAAAGGGAGATGAAGCTCAAGGAGAAGAAGATGAAGAAGAAATTGAAGATGATGATGATAGTGATTCCTTCCCTAAATTCTTATTTCTTTTTTAGTTTGTGTTATTTTCATTTCTATTTTTAACCTTTTCTATCCTTCTTTTTTCTTTATTAAGTTCATGGCCTAAGTGTATGATGAAACATATTTATATGTTTGACTTGCTCTATGTATTTATGTTTTTATTTTAATGAAAGTCTGGCTTATGTTATTTTTCATCTCTTTTTGCTTGAGTTTGGGGACCATTATATTTTTTTGACTATGTTTTTGCCACCATTGACCCTATTCTCAACTTATCCCTCTTTTTTATCTTAACAAAAAGCGAAGAGAATATTAGAATGAATGGAATCCATAACTTGTTAAAGATGGGTATAATATCATCTTAAGGATAAGTATAAGATTGAAGGGGGATACTTATTCTCATATCTTAAATTTTCTCAACTTGCATCCTTAGTCTCATTTTTCCATAACCTTGCACTTAAGGAGATTTCAACCTTTAAACTTCCAATAAACTGTACAACTCATATTTTGCATAAGTTATCTCTATCCCTTCATATTCAATCTAGATTATCAAAATAAAAAAAAAGGAGAGATTGTTGGACTTGGGTGGTCAAACCTAAGTCAAACCTCTCTTTCGATCTTGATAATATAAATTGAAATACTCTAATATTTGTTCTAAGTTTTATGGTTGTTGAAAATAGGTTAGAATGGCATTAAAAGTTTGAATAGAGAAGAAATCCAAAATGGCACCTACATTGTGACTGTTACATCATGAGTAGTGACCGTTATCATGCTCAATTTAGACACAAAAAGAATCTAGAGGAATTTATGGTTGGTTGTAGCTATGGGGTCTCAACCATGACACTCAAACCTTTATAGAGCACCTCAAAAGACCAATAAGCTCTGGGCATATGTCATAGAGTCATTTGAAATATCAAATGTTATGACCACTACCATTTATGTTCCTAGGTAATGATCAAACTTATTAGTGCGATCATTATTGTAGCTGTGACACACCGATCGCGCTTGGGATCCTTGATCTTCAAAAGAGGGTATAACAAATAGTTTTGTGTTGAGCCAATCACCTTTTACCACCTATGTTAATTGTTAGATATAATTGAAGATCTCAACTACAATCAACCCCAATTAGAGCGAAATGCATGTCACGATTGTGAAATACTTGTCTTGACCTCAATCTTCATCTAATAAGCATTTAATTAGATTTTAACACTAACTTTTGAGATATGGAGATAGTTTAGTGAGTAACATCTGTTTGGTGGGAGAAACTTATAAATACTCCACCAAATGGACATAAGTATAAGAATATAACATTTACTAAGGCCAAACTTTTACAAATTGATTTCTCAACTTTCTCTCTCCTATTTACTCTTTGTAATTGAGTTGTGAGAAGTTTGATATGAGCTTTAAACACCTTTGAATTTAGGTTTGAGAGTGAGCCAATAGAAAACTCTTGCATAGATTTGAGTGTTAGCCTTGGGAAACACTTGTAACGTTATTTGTAAGGCTGAATAAAATACAAGTTGTAAAGTTTGGTGTGAGCTTGCAAAATGCCATTTAGAGTTAGTGGAACCCCAAATAGAAAGAATTGGGGAGTGGATGTCAGGTTAGTTAATACCCGAACCATTATAAATCCTTATGTGCTCTATTCTTCTACTCTTTTTTCCTAAAAAACTTGCATATTTAACCTTCCTTCTAAAATTTATATTTCTCATTAATTCAACCCCCTTCTTGGTGTATAAGGGCTAAGAATTTATATTTCCCACTAATTCAACCCCCTTCTTGGTGTATAAGGGCCAAGAATTTATATTTCCCACTAATTCAACCCCCTTCTTGGTGTATAAGTGCCAATAGTGTTTTATGAAGGCTCACACACAACCTTACAAGTGTTTCTTGAGGCTAACACTCAAACCTATATAGGAGTTTTCTATTGGCTCACTCTTAAACCTAATCGCAAAGGGTATTTAAAGCTCACACCAAATGTTGTACAACTTAAATACAAAGAGTAAATAAGAGAGAGAGAAAGAGAGAAAGAGTTGAGAAACAAAGTTGCAAGAGTTTGGCCTTAGTAAATGTTATTATATTACATTTATATCGTTTTGATGAAGTATTTATAGGGTACTCCTACCAAACAGATGTTGCTCTCAAAATATCTTCATATCTCAAAAGTTATGGCAAAATCCTACATTTAATGCTTATCAGGTAAAGTTCACATCGTGATTATAGATCATGATTGCAATCTTGTTATTTGTACAAGATTTTGCTATTTTATGATTGTGAATTTCATTTGTGTCTAATGACTACTACACATGGCACTTTATCATTAGCTCATTCAAAAAATGTAACTATTTGATCCCTTTGAAGGATGTTCAAGGTTACAGTCACAAGTTGTGTGGCTGGCCATGACTTGCACCATGAATTAATGGAGATTTTGCTTATAAGAGATTGATGGTCGCTACTAAGGATTCGCTGTTGCATTTTTTGATTTTCTAATGAGTACTTTTGATGCATAACTTTGATTAATTGAAACTCTAGAATCCCCCCAAAGAGATTTAAAGATTGCAATTTCAAATGCCACGATAAAACCATTCGTCCAAAATAGGTACCAAGAACTTTAAGATAGTGAGCGCTATTTAAAGGGTTTTTCCCACACTTTGAGTTACTTACTTTCGTTTATTTCTAATGAATTCCTTAATAAGTTTTTGTAAGAACAACACTTAAGATTGATATTATTATGTTCCAATCTATATTGTCAAGATCAAAAGATAGATTTATTAAGTTTGACTAAATAGTCCAATAGAGAAAATATAGAAGGCATTGGGTGTTAACAGTTTTAAAAGAAGGACAAACATTGAAAAGTTGTTGGCTCATACACCTGAGAAGCTTCCAACTAATTTCTATATACTTGAGCTCCTTAAGTTTATAGGGATTTAGAATCTTAAGAACCATGTTCACTTATATGTACTAGTCATGAAGGCATCTTAGGTTTCGATAAACACTATGTTAGAGATCTTTGAATTATCATTGGAAGCGTATGCTAAGCCATGGTACTTCAACCAGCCAAAGATTGTTAGGGAAGACTAGAAAGAACTAATAGAGGCTTTTGAGAAGCATTATGCTTATAACTCAAATTTAGAGGTCACATTACAAGACTTAGAGTCCTTAAAGTAAAAGATTAGTGAAAGCTTAAATGGTTACATTAAAAGGTGAAATAAGATGGCTTTGGAGGTAACCATAAGGGCCATAGAGAGAGAGCAGGTTCAAATGATCATCAAGGGTGCACTGCCCAATATTTGCATCAAAATTAAGGAAATATTGGTCAAGAACTTTGAAGACCTTCGAGAAGCAGGCTTATAAGTTGAAGAGTTGGAATTTGAGTCAAAAAATAGTATGGGGGGAAGAAAAAGTACCCTGGCTCAACCTCAGGCTGAAGGGAACAAGACAACTGATGTCAACTTAGTAAGGACACCAAGATAGTTTACTGATTTATGCATGCCCCTCTCCATGGCATTTGAAAGGTTATAGAATAAAGGGGTATTAAAGTCCCTAACACCGAGGTTGCCTCCCACTCTACTTCCTAGAGGATATGATGCCAATGTTTATTATGCCTTCCATCAGGGAGTGAAGCATAATACTGATGACTGTTACAGGTTGAAACATGAGATTCAAGACCTCATTGACAACAAAAAGATTATGCCACCAAACTCAGGGAGATCGAGTATAAGAAGAAACCTTCTTCTAAACTATCATAATTGTTAGCACTAGATTTTGGGTCTTAGAATACAAGTTCGATGATCAAAATCACTGAAACTATTCCCTAAGATGCAAGAAGAAAGACCAAAGAAAGAGAATCAAAGCCTTGAGAGACCTTGGAAAACCCAAAGCTAATCCTAAAACCAATCCAAAACCCAAAACTAAACCAAAGAACAATCCTTCTCAAAGGATTATACATCCCACTAATTGGGATGTACAGTCCATCACAAAACAAAGATGTATAACCCACATCTAGGGATGTACAACTCTTCTTAAAGATGCACCACCCTACCTTAAATCTTAATCCTCAAAACCTTTTGAAACTTGTCCCCCCTTAAACCTAAGGGTTGCAAAGACCCGACAGATGGATGTACAACCTGTTCTTAGCTATACTACCTACATGCAAATCTTAATTCCAGTAAATTCATCTCTTTCTATGTGATTAGATGCGTCTATGGTGCAACCATAACTATTCTTGACATTGTGCACTCACCTAATACCTATAAATTCCCCATTATTTAAAATGAGGGGGAGACTTGGAAACCCTAAGGTTACTCTGCTGAAATTGCTTATCAACTCACAGTTAATACAAAAGACCGTAATACCCCAACTCACCTAATTGATTCCAAGGTAGAATTAAGTTTTTCCCTTCACCTTTTGAGCATTCCTTAAGCATTTTAGAGGATATAAAACACCTTGTGAGCCTCTGATAGCATAAAAACACACAAAGGGCATCCAAGAATCCTCTTTCCCCTTTTTCTTTTCCATTTTCTTCTTTCTTCCTTTGTTTTTAAAACCTAGGATATAAGGGTTGTACAACATTGTCTATAGGCTATATAGCCTTGTCTGTGGGTTGAATAACCCTCATAGTAGGCTATACAAGCCAGTTTTCCTGGTAGTCAGTTTTGTAGAAATGGTCTATCTTTCATGTCTAGATTTCATTTTTTCAAGCCCCTTTTTCTATACAGCCCAATTTTCCTAATAGTCAGTTTTGTAGAAATGGTCTTTTTTTCACATATAGATTTCATTTTTCTCAAGCCCTTATTTCTAACCTTTCTAGTGTTTCAGTGGCATAATTGGGGGAGGATAAACATCCTAGAATCCCTATTCATATTAAAAATGGAATTGTAGGATGATTTAAAAATGGTTCACCATATTTCTTTATGCAACACTCTATGTTCTTTGTGTGTGATTTAGTGTAGTGTTAAGTTTCTATTTTAGATCTCTTTTAATAGTGAAGTGAAGGGTTAACCACTCCTAAGATCTTGAGAGTCTTCCTTCTTATGGTTTTGATTGTGTTAGAAACATATGAATAGTATCTTGATCCTTATCTTCTTCTTTTTTTTTTATTTATTTGCATTCTAACCTTCCCTATGGTTACTAATGTTCATAGATGTCTAAACTCTTTATGAGTAATAAAAGGTAGGGTTCATTAACCTTAGGATCTCTTTTTATTGGTGATTACTGCCTTAGACCATATGATGTCCTCCATAGTGCTTTGCATCTCATGTTTAAGGTTTCACGCATTTTATGATTTATGCATCTTAATAATGTTATATTATGTTTCATATTCTGATTTGTGATGCTGAAATGTGTTATCATGGACTTAGAATATGTGTTAGGATACCTTGACTTTGGAAGACATGATGAGATGGTCGTTATGGACTTACTTTGTTTCTTTATTTACTTTAATTTTTTTTTATTTCTTTTCCATATTGATTCATCACTAACTTATTTTCTTCCTTTAGGTGTAGGAGCAATTACTTGACTTAGACTATGAGTTTGGTATTGGTCACTATCACATGCAGATTATGGATGATTATATATATGGATGAATGTATCGATTAATGCATGATAAGGCCTACACCATGATACATGAGCCCTCTCCCCTTTTAAGATGATTATGTTCGAGTGTATGTATGGGCATATGGATATGCATGATGATCCTTATACCCTGATGCATCCCTTTTAGGTTGATGGAATGTTTTGATTGATTTGATTACACAAGATGTATGTTTAGGGGAATTAATTAGACTAATCAATAACCCAGTTAAAACATTAAAAGTGAATCGAAGATGCCCGAAGGTCAGATCCCAATATTTGAGCAATTTGAGGGTGCCTAAATGCTTTTCGAAGTCATACCCAATTTTCAAACCTAATTAATGAAGGGGTGAAGGCGAAATGGGCCTTCTAATTGACTTAGATTAGGTTTACATTTGCCTTCCCTAGATTCTTGTCTTAACCAAAGTTAGGTGGCCACTATACATCTATTAAAGATGATATTTTTATCCAACACTTGGTCCCTTGATGACCATCAGTTTGGACTTAAGGCTTTGAAATCACATAAGGCCTAAAAGGATTTCCCGTTAATCCAAATGTGCGTCGCACCTAGGGATCATTACCAATGTAAAGACCTTCGCCCTTTCAATCCCTCAAATGATCGATAAAAGGTATGAGTCACAAGTAATATTCCACTCATTCAAGCACAACTACTAAATTGATCGAGGCACTCGTAATGGTGACTCCACTAAGGACATGGAATTGACTCTATGTTTAATCTCTAGTTCACTTTTAATATTTTTACTTGTTATTGAGCAGTCTTTTCATTCATGTAGACTCCGCATGTCACCACGAGTATCAAGTGCCTTTAGATAAATCAATGGTTCTCCAAACTTAAGACCTAAGCTTCATTCACGCCAAGAGGATTCATCACTCATGAGCCTATTACATTTAGGTATATCAAATTGGGGATCACGATAATCACCCCTCAAGCTTATGGGAGCCACCAACTACAACGACCCTTTCAACCATTAGGTGTATGTAGGAGCTAATAGTTCCTTGGAATAGGGTGCCCATTTATTTGCATTTCTTCAAAGAAGACTGAAAGTCCTCGAAGAACATGATTATTAACCCTTAATGTAAGCATAAATGTAACCCTATCCTTTTGATGTAATTATCCCCTATATGTAAATACTTGTGCATCCCTTATCCTTGTTGTGTAAATATTTTTTATGTATATCCATCTTTCCTTAAAGGGATTTCTTTCCTAGCTTGTACATGTTTCTTCAAGTATTGTAAAGAGTTTCTCCATTTAGTACCTTTGTGTATATATTCTTTCAAGGATTTAACTTTTCCCAGTTTGAGGCGACCCCACACATTCTTTATCATATGATGGTATAAGAGACCATACCTAAAAAAGAGTCACTAGACCTCATGTGTAGGAGGGATAAGGTTGGAAGGATCTCGTGCATAACATGCATACATGCATTGATTATTTATTTATGCATCATACTGATAACCTTTGTCTTGCAATCATCATAGCATTATCCAAACCCTCATGGAAGAGAAAGGGAAATTAACTTGCTAAAAATAGAAAGGCTTTTAGTTTGAACTAAAAAATAGACCCCATCATGGAGCAAACCATATTACCATAAATCTTAGATAGAATGTTGGCCTATTTTAACCAAAAGATGGAAGAGAGGATTATCGACGAAGTGAATAAAGGTGTCAATGAAATTTTAAAGAAGGAGGAAACTTCTACTAATCAGAATGATAAAGGGAAAATGTCAATGGAAAGGCCTTAACCTTTGGTGATTGATGATGATATGTAAAGAATACCATGAAAGCAAGCTTGCTAAGGAAGTGGGAAGTACAAATGTCATTATGGATAAGTCCCTAAAAAGTGAGAAGAAAAGCACTCGATTTGATGATTTTGCTAAGCAATTGGAGAAAATACAAAAGGCCTTAAGTGTTAAAGGTTTAGCGAAGGGAACAAACATTAAGGAATTGCTAGCCCACAAACCTAAAAAGCTACTTGCTATCTTTTTCCTGCCAGAGCTTCTTAAATTCATAGAGGTCCAAAATGCTAAGAACCATGTCCATTCGTATGTGCTATTCATGAAAGCATCTAAGGTTCCTATGGATATTATGTTAGAGCATTTTGAGTTTTCACCAGAAGGATATGTAAAAACATGGTATTTTAATCAATTAAAAACTATCAAGGTAGATTAGAAATAGTTGACAGAAGCTTTTGAGATGCACTATGCTTACAATTTAGATCTAGAAATTACATTACAAGACTTGGAATCTTTGAGGCTAAAAACTGGTGAGAGCTTTAATAATAACATCAAGAGATGGAAGAAGTTGGTCACAAAAGCAAACATAAGGCCCATAAAGAGATAACATGTCAAAATGATTGTGAAAGGAGGTTTGGCTAGTGTCAGCGCCAAAATTAGAGGAATGTTGGTCAAGAATTTTGAGGATCTTTGAGAAGCGGGTATGCAAGTTGAAGAGCTAGAATTTGAGTAAAAAAGGCAATATGAGAAAGAAGAAGTGCCCCACCCCAGCCCCAGACTGAAGGAAGTAAGGCAACAGATGTCAATGTAGTAAGGACGCCAAGGTAGTTTACTGATCTAGGGATGTCTCTGTCTAAAGCACTTGAGAGGCTACAAAAGAAAAGGGTGTTGAAACCTCTAGTGCTAAGACTACCTCCTAATCTGTTGCCTAGAGGGTTTGATGCTAATGCTTATTGCGTGTTTCATCAGGTAGCGATCCATAATACTAATGACCTTTGTAGATTGAGACATGAGATCTAAGACCTTATCAACAAAAAGATCGTTGCGCCACTGAATGCTAAAGCGGTTAGCATTTGGGAAACCTTCTCCCAAACTATCATAGTGTTCCTCCCTCAAGTCAAGAAACATTTATGATAAGACTATAGGATTCCTAAAGAGGTCGTTATTACTACTATTGAGGAGATTATGAGGCATGCTAGGGTAGTGTGCACCATTAATTCTTTGAAAGTTCATACAAGGAGATAGAAGAGGTACAAAGGAAGAAGATGGTTCAGCTATAAAAAGAAAGCAATAAAGAGAGATATATGAAACAAGTGAGCCATATTACTCACAATAGAAGTACTATCTTGATAGAGAAGCTACTAAAGAATCAAGGGTTGAAAAAGGGACAGTCGAACTTATTGTGATGGAGAAGAGGATGACAATCCTATTGTAAAGCAGTTAAAGAAGGTACTAGCTCAGATCAGTGTATGGGAATTGTTATAAGCTCTTAGGAACATAAGAAGGCTATGATAGAGGTCTTGTCCAGCTTGTTCATTTCTAGTGAAGCCACACCAAAAGATGTTGTTGCTTTGGTGACTCACAAGGGTAAGATTGCCTTTTAAGATGAGGATCTGCCACCAAAAGGAAGGGTTTATAATTTTGCCTTATTCATTTATGTCGAAGTGAAGGGAAAATACACGCTATAGGTAATGGTTAATGATGGGCCTGGGATTAGCATATGTCATTTGAAATTAATTCACAATTTTGGATTATCTAGAAAGGATTTAAAAACTTCCAATAGTGTCATATGGGCTATGATGATAGTAGAAGGCCAATTGTGAGTGTGTTTAAGACTTTGGTGAAAATGGGCATAGTAAAGATAATGGTGGAATTCATAGTCTTAGACATTTTGAACACCTTCTTGCTTTTGCTAGAGAGACCATGGTATCATCCGTTAGGTGGTGTACCTTTCATTATTCACCAGAAAGTTTAGATTCCTTACAAAGGAGAGATTGTCACTATCTTTGTAGAGGATGGGGAAATTGTATCAGCTTTGAGTATGGTTGTTCTACACCTTTAAGGGTTTCAAGTTATAAGGGTCACCGATAAATGGGTTGATCCTAAAGTTATGGGGATTATAAAGAACATAAACTTTCTTCCAGGACAGAGGTTAGAAAAGAATTCCATCAGTATATTAGAGTTCCTAGAGATTCCACTCATGTTACGAGGAAAGGATTGGGTACCGTGATGAAGGGTTAAAGCAAGGAGTTAGAAATACGCATGCATCACTGTCAGATTTCTTTGTGAAAGAAAAGGAAGCCATTGAAAAAGTTAAGTAAGAAGTTTTTGAGAAGGATGAGTTGCTAGGGAAGGATATAGATGAACTTGAGAAGCCTTTCTTCTAGCTAGGTATTGGTGAGTTAGGGTACTGAAATTATCAAGGCTTATCTAAAGAAAAGGACGAGAAAAAAAAGAAAAATAAGAAAGGGAAATAGGTTGCAAGGGTAAAGGATGGTCACAAATCAACTTCATGTACCATTATATATAGACATCAGTCTACATGGTCGTGGAATGATAAGAAGAGGCTCATTGATGACTAGAATGAGTAGTATTTATTGGATAAGCAATTTTAGGCCACTAGGAAAGATCATAGAAAGGATAGTCAAGAATAGATGAAACAAAATGCACCATTCGTGGACTTAGAATGGGAGTATATTAGGCGATGCACATTTATCGAAGTTATGTACATAGGGATAAAACTAGAAGATATTGAGAATATGAATATGAACTCCATTAAGAAAGTGGGTGGTAAGGAAACACAAGGTTTTACAGTAAATACTGAGCCAACTATGGCTAAAAGTGCAACTCTTTGGGCAAATTTTATAAAGATTGAATTGACGGATGATCAGATGAAACAGAGTTTTGAGGGGATTGTCAAAGCTATCATAGGAATAGAAGATGGGTTAGAGGGTAAGAATGGAATAAATATTGTACAGAGTAAGAATACGAGCATACTAGTTAGTGAAGAGTAGAATGAGGAAAAGGTGTAGGAAGAGGAAGCTCTTATCGCTCCCTCATAGCAAGTTATCTTTCTATATTTTATTGATGTTCTTATTTCCAGTCTTTTTAGGGACAATGATATCTTTCTTTCTAAGTTTAAATCAATGAATGGTGAGTTTTCTTGTTTGTGTGATGTTGTTGGCCTAGGGCATCGAGAAGGGGGGTTAAATTGGTGTTTAATTAAAAATTAAAATTGGAGGTTAATGTGTTTAGGAAGTGAAGAAAGAAATAAGAAGAATCAACACAAAGGTTTATAGTGATTCAGGTGTTAACAAAACCTACACCCACTCTCCAATTCTACATAATTGGGTATTTCACTCAACTAAACTAGTGTTTCCAAGCTCACACCAAACTTACACACCTTGTGTTTATGGCCCACATAAAAACCCTTACAACTTATGTTTTCTAGGCTCACGCAAAAAACTTCTCACAAGTGTTTTTAAGCTCTTACTTCAACATCATACAAGAGTTTTAGAATATAGGTTAACTCTTAACCTACTTACAATGGTGTTTATTGCTCACACCAAACAATCAACAACACATTAAAGAAGAGTAAAAGAATGAGTTGCAAATTGGCAAGAGTTTGGTTACAATCAATTGAATTCTATTGCATTTACATCTGTTTGGTGGAGCATTTATAGCCCACTTCCACCAAAGAGATGTTACTCTAAAACTATCCCCAAATCTCCAAGTTGTGTTAGGCAGATTTTACATTAAATATTTGTTAGGCAGAAGTCGTAGTCGCTACTAAATAGTTTATGGTTACGAATTTCTAATTTGCACTGAAGAGCTAAAAATTGTAGCAGAGAACCCCGTTTTATGTCTAATGGCTAGTCCATGTGTCCTTCATTCATTGGTTGTCTAAGAAAAATAGTCTTTGTATTCTGCTTGCTACTTAAAAGTTGTGATCGTGATTTGTCTTTGCTTTAGGCACGACTAAGATCGCGAATTCTTCTGTTTGGTGAGAAATTTTCAACATCCTCAGTCACGGTCACGATAAAATATTCGCCCCCGCGATTTTTGATTTCCAACGATTCCCTTAGACACTTGGCATGTTGTGGCTGTGGCTTTGGTTCCCTCTTTTGTCACTATGAAATTCATGGTCATGACCTCAAACGCGAATGTCACCGCGAATTCCTCTGTGACTCAACCTTATTTCCTTTAGCTAAGTTACAGCTGTGAATTGGTCCGTGAATTCCTATGGCCTATTTCCATCCATCCTTATAGCTGGTTTGCGGTCGCAATTTATAGGATACATGCTGCAAATTTGGATGACCTTCACAAGGTTAGAGATTTTGATTTCCATCCAACTTCTAATTGAAAAACTATCTTATAAATTACCAAACAACTCTTAGTGAAAATATTAAAACTGATCAATCTCTACTATCAAGATTAAAAGAGGTTCATGACTTAGGTTTAATCAACCTAGTCTAACAATCTCCCTCTTTTTGATTTTGACAACTTAGATTGATCTCAAGGAAAATCAAATGCATGAGTTGTGAAGTTGGGATGGTCAATGATGATATGATCAATGAGTACTTAAAGAAATTCTAGTCAATGATCGAAGAAAAATTCTAAGTACTCTAAGTTTGAAAAAAAAAAAGTGCTCCCCCTTAACTTATGCTTTTCTGTATTACTTGTTTTCTCTCTATACTTCACTCTCCCTCTTTGGCAAGATAAAAAAAAAGGTAAATATGGAGAAATAGATGAAAGGCATAAAGGTGAGAGAAAGTAATCATAAGGAGTAATAATAATAATTCACATAATCATAAGAAGTGTAATCACATAACATAAAAAATTGTAATCACATAGCATATTAGATAAAGAATTACAAATCAAACACTTTCATTTATTTATAAACTGTGGGATCAATAATGTTTATAAGAAATTTAAAAACACAATAGAGAAATAAAAATAAAAATCCTAAAAGAAAAACAAAAATCCTAAAGACAATATAAAATATAGGAGAACTATCATCATCTCCAAAATCATCTTGTTCTTCATTATCTCCTCCTCCCTTAGCTTTAGCACCCACCTCAATCTCTTAATCGTCCTTATCTTTCGGTGTGTTCTCCTAATTCTTGAAGTCTAGAAGATGGCAAGCAAAAGCACCGACATTCTTTTGTAAATTCACCAAGTCGCTGTGTAGGTGGGAAAAGAGGAGAAATCTTTTCTTGAGCATCCTCATCACTTTGTCTAATTTTTGGTTGATGGTGGCAAGAGAGATATTAGGCTTAGGTTTTGGTTGAGGAGGTGGGACTGGTTATTCTACTTCATCAATGACAAGCCTTTTTCTTTTAGAGGCTTAAGATGTTTCCAACCTTTTTGCTCTAAAAGCACCCAGGCTACAAGCATAAGTATCAGGGTGAATAGCTTTGGCATTGATGAGATAAGTAAGGTCTAGAAAGTTTTAAAAGGGAAAAAGCTTATTGGTGAGGAATTTTTCATTTTCCACATTAAAGGTAGTAATAAATCTGTAGATGGCAGTAACATGAGAAGGGAGAAGAAATTGACTCTTAGGTTTGGTGCTCATGTGAATAAGTTGATACATAAGATATCATCCAGTTTGTAGAGGCTTATTTTTGAAAAGGCAAAAAAAGAAAGCAAGATCCTTTTGGGACACTTTTTGTTACCATCCCCTCAAGTTAACAGAGAAGGTGATGATACGATAAAAGAGCCAAAAAGGTAAGGTTTAGATGTATTTGGCTTTAGAAGTTTTGGGGTCATGTTTAGTCTCGATGGAAATCTCAAACCAAAACTTAAAATAGATAACATCAAGAGCAAAAATCATAAATGGAATGTCATCTCTGACTTGAAGGTTGAAAAGAATGGATAATTGTTCAAAAGTGATGAAAAAAGGTCTCTAAAAGCACGAAATACTAACACATATTGGCCAGTATAAGATTTGGCTCTTCGACTTGGGGTCATGATACACATAAACTCTCGTATGATTTCTTCATATCTAAGCTCGTCATAAAATATGAATTCATTCCACCCCAGGTTAGAAAGAAATGTGTGGATTTCATCTTTGATTCCTAATGATTCAAGGAGAATTGTAGAAGGGATTTTGTTTAGAAGGATGATCTTAGAGGTGTTTTCCTTGTAGCGATCCTTCTCTTATTTCATAATCCCTTTCATTTGGTGTAGAGCTGGAGGTCTAAAAGGCTATGCTATTGCTTTTTCTCTTCTTTACTCTTGAAGCTTTCTTAGGGTTATTTGTGAGTTAAAGGAAGATTTGAAGATTTAAGAGTAAAGAAGAGGATGGATTGAGATCTTTTAGCGAGAGTGATCAACATCACTATTTGGGGGAAGGGGGTTTATATAGGCTAAGAAAGGGTGTAAAAATATAACACAAACTATTGATAGCTTCGAACCAAAAGTAATTTAGCAAAGAATGCTCATTGAGCATAGTTCTAGCCATTTTCACTAGTGTTTTATTTTCCCTCTCTACAACACCATTTTGTTGTGGTATTCTAGGAGTTGAAAAGTTGTGATAAATCTCATTCTCTTAGTAAAAAGATTCAAAAGACTCATTTTGAAATTCTTTTCACTTCTTATTAAAGAAATGACGTAACCCTTTTCATTTTGAATTCTTTTTGCAAAACTTTTAAAAGCATCAAAAGTATCATGCTTATGAGCTAGAAAGGACACTAAAGAAAACTAAAGTAATCATCAATTAGAACTAGTGCATAATGTTTTCCACCTAAACTAGCACTCCTAGTAGGTCCTATCAAGTCCATATGAATTAATTGAACAGGCCTAGAAGTACTTTTAATATTCTTTACTTCAAAGGAAGATTGATGTTGCTTCCCCATTTGGCAAGAACCACAAGTCTTGTCTCTAGAGAACTTTGGCTTGGGAAGACCTTCCACTAGCTTTCCTTTTGATAAGCTTTGCAAAAGCTCTATGTTAGCATGTCCAAGTATTTCGTGCCATAGCCAAGCTTCATTACTAAGAGGCATAAAACATTTAAAAGATTGGTTACCCAAATTGTCTAAGTCAATTAGATACGTATTGCCTTTCCTTTCACCCTTGAAAACTACCTTTTTATCCACCAAAGTGGTAACTCGACATTCTTTAAGAGTCAAAAGTGACTTTATTACCTTTATCACATAATTGACTTACACTAAGCAAATTATCTTGCAAGCCATCAATAAGTAAAACATCATTAATTAAAGAGCAATCATTCTTACCAATGGTCCCAATGCCAATTACCTTACCCTTGGCATTGTTACCAAATGTGACATTGCCACCTTCCTTTTCCTTTAAGACCATGAATAGCTTCCTATTACCCATCATGTGCTTTGAGCATCCACTATCCACATGCTAATCATTTGCTTCATTAGTGGCTACCAAATGCCCCTACACAACACAAATAAATCATCTTTGTTTTGGTACCCAAACATACTTGAGTCCCAGGGGTTAGGTTTTGAAGGATCCTCCAACTTAAGGTGAGCCTTCCTTATGAAATAATAAACATTTATGTGTCGATACCTCATGCAATAATGACATTAGAGTTTAAACTTATATGTGTTTCTCCTATGCATTGCCTTGGTATGAATAAGGGGTTTTCTTATAACAACATGATGTGTATGAGAGAATGAACATGTATGAATGGGTATAGGTGTGAGTTTTCTGTGTGTGTTAGAATTAAAATGCCTTGTATAGGTGTGAGTTTTTTGTATGTGTTAGAATTAAAATGCCTTTTATTATACAATTATGCATGTTTAACCTTTTTACAAATAGGCTTAGGACCTTGTTGCACCTTTCCTTTGCACTTAGGCAATGGGGATTTAATGCTTTGAGTACTTTTCTTTCTAACAACCTTAATACTTGAAGTTTGAGGTGTTGAGGCCTTGCCTTGATGAAAGTTATGGATGAAGGTGTAGAAGATGAGGCTCTATTGAAGCCTAGACCATGTCTAATCAAGGGAGGTCTTTGTGATACTATAAGTGTATCCAAAGCTTCTTTACCCTTATGGAACTTAGAAATAGAGTTTGTAAGCTCAATGACTTCTCCTTTCAAAGAGTCATTCTCTTTTCTTAATGAAATTTGAGATGAAGATGACTTGGAAAGATTCTCTATAGACTTTTTGAGTTCTTCATTTGAAGCCCTCAATTCACTTACAAGACTGTTTAGGGATTTGAATTCATCTTCTAATTTAGTTCACTTCTTCTTGTAAGTTTTCATTTGTGACTTATAGTTGTCACATTTCATGGTGAGAGCTTCTAAAAGCTCATCATCCACATCATCTAATTTAAAATAAGAGTAAGGTGAACAACCTACCTTATTAGCTGAATCTTTTTGAGCCATAAAGTAAAGGTTTGCAACTTCTTCCTTTTCATCTTCTTCACTTGAGCTATCATCCCAAGTGGCTTTGAAGCTTTTTCTTTTTTCTTTGTTCCCTTTCTTCTTCTTCTTCAACTTGGGGGCAATCATATTTGATATGGCATTATTTACCACATTCATAGCAAGTGACATCATTTAATCTTTCTTTAGGGGTTGGAGTTGCTTTTTCGAAGTTCCTTCTTATAATAAGCTCTGTAGTTCTTCTATAAAGCATTGCAAGTTCCTCCTTCTCTTTGTCACTCTCTTCTTCATTCAAGACTACTTCCACTTCCTTATCCTTATAAGAGGACTTAAGTGCCAAGGCTTTCCTTTCTTATTTTTCAGATTTTTCTCCTTGACCCCTCATTCTCTTCATTTTTTCATCCTTCTTTAAGGCTAACTTTGAGTCAAGAGTTTGCCTATTAAGACATACATTAGCACCTCTCCTATCTCTGGGTCAGATTCTTAGATACTACACACTCTTGCACCAAATTTTTCAAGAGGTAAAGATTTTAGAATTTTATAATTTACCTCATGGTTAGCGAGAACCCTCCTAAACTTCTTCATGTTGGTGACAATAGTAAGGAGCCAATTTATCATATATGTTATGCTTTCTTTCATCTTCATCATGAATAGCTCCCACTCCGATACATAAATTTCGAGCTTGCTGGATTTCACTAAGTTGTGCCCTCATCGTAGTTCTCCAAAGCCTTCTAAGTACCATGAGTAGTAAGGCAATGTTAAACCCTTTCAATTTTTGCTCTTGAGAGAGAACTTAAAAGGATTGCCATGACTCTCTTATTCCTGCAATTGGATCTTTTATATGCTTTAATCCACTCCTCTCTAGGGATTAGCTCCTCACTTCCATCCACCACTTTGGTAGGTGGCTTCCACTCCTTTGCAACCATATACCATAGATCTACCACATCCGTATGTAGATAGATTTTCATCTTATACTTCCAATGAATATAGTATGCTACATCAAAATATGGCTTGAGGTGAGTGTAAATTCCTTCTAGTGCCATGATATTTGCTTACACAATTAAGCTTTTTACTTAGACTTGACTCTGATACCACTTGTTGGTCTAGGGCACTAAGAAGGGAGATTGAATTGGTGTTTAATTAAAAATTAAAATGGAAGGTTAATGTGTTTAGGAAGTGAAGAAATAGATGAGAAGAATCAACACAAAAGTTTATAATGGTTCAGGTGTTAACGAACTGTACGTCCACTCCCCAATTCTACACAAATAGGTATTTCACTAAGCTAAACTGGTATTTTCAAGCTCACACCAAACTTATAAACCTTGTGTTTATGGCTCACACAAAAACTCTTACAACTTCTATTTTTTAGGCTCACCCTTCAGCCTCTTACAAGAGTTTTAGAATCTAGGCTAACTCTCAACCTACTTATAATGGTGTTTATTGCTCATACCAAACAATCAATAACACATTAAAGAAGAATAAAATAATAAGTAGCGAATTGGCAAGAGTTTAGTTACAATCAATTGAATTCTCTTGCATTTACATCTATTTAGTGGAGTGTTTATAGCCCACATCCACCAAAGAGACGTTACTCAAAAGCTATCCCCAAATCTCTAAGTTGTGCTAGGCAGATTTTGCATTAAATGCTTGTTAGGTAGAAGTCATGGTTGCAACTAGCAGTTTGCGGTTACGAATTTCTAATTTGCACTAAGGAGCTAAAAATCATGACAGAGAATCCCATTATGTGTATAATGGCTAGTCCATATGTCCTTCATCCATTGGTTGTCCAAGAAAAACAGTCGATGTGTTCTACCTACTATTTAAAAGTCGCGATCGCGATTTGTCTTTGCCTTGGATTCGACTGAGACCATAAATTATTCTATTTGGTAAGGAATTTTCAACTTCCAGGGTCACGATCGTGACAAAAATATTTGCCCCCATAATTTTTGATTTCCAATGGTTCCCTTAGACACTTGGCATGTTGTGGCTGTGGCTTTGGTTCCCTTCTTTCTCACTATGAAATTTGCGGTTGCAACCTCAGACGCGAATGTCACCGCGAATTCCTCTATGACACAACTTATTTCCTTTGAGTAAGTCGGGGCTGTGAATAGGCCCATGAATTCCTCTGGCCTATCTCCATCCATCCTTATAGCTGATTTGCGATCATGATTTTAGGGATACAGGCTGCGAATTTGGATGACCTTCACATGGTTAGAGATTTTGATTTCCATCCAACTTCCAATTGAAAAACCATCTTACAAATTGCAAAACAACACTTAATGAAAACATTAGAACTGATCAATCTTTATTGTCAAGTTCAAAAGAGGTTCATGACTTAGGTTTAACCAAAATAGTCCAACAGATGTGTTTCTTGATGGTAGCATGTGACATCCCATTTACTAATCATTAAAATTCTCTCAGTCTATCCATTATCATTAAAGACCTGATTTCAATTATTATTTTTTTTACAATGTCTTTTGTTCACAATATAGTAACTATTTACAACAAAGTATACATGGCTAAATAAACTAAAATACTAATAGACTGCATACTGGCCCAACCTCTATTATATTGCTAGACAGCAACTTCGAAATGTAACTGGACGCAATCTTTAGTCTACTCTTCCTGAAATAAAATTTAATGCAGAAGAGTGAGCTTGCATACTCAGTAAGTACATGCATAACGATATTTCAATCTCAAATAGCATAACAAACATTTAAATATTAATAACTCATCATCATATCCAGGCACGAAATAAAGAGTTTTTAAGCTTAAATTCCATATAGGCTATCAATATCACTGCCACAAAGGCTTTCATTGTTGGTTGTCACATAGGCTATAAATATTGTTGTCACACATGCTATAGATATAATTGTCGCACAGGCTATCGAATGTTATTGCCACACAGGCTGTTATATTTTATTACCACACAGGCTATAGATATCATTGCGACACAGGCTATCGAATGTTGTTGCCACACAGGTTATAGATATCATTGTCATACAGGCTATCAAATGTTATTGCCACACAGGCTGTTATCTTTTATTGCCACAAAGGCTATAGATATCACTGCCACACAGGCTATCAAATGTTATTGCCACACAGGTTATCGAATGTTATTGTCACACAGGCTGTTATATTTTATTGCCACACAGACTATTAAATGTTAATGCCACACAGGCTATCGAATGTTATTGCCACACAGGCTATTATATTTTATTGCCACACAGGCTATAGATATCATTGCCACATAGGCTATTGAATGTTATTGCCACACAGGCTATCGAATGTTATTGCCACACATGCTATCGAATGTTATTGCCACACATGCTATCGAATGTTATTGCCACACATGCTATCGAATGTTATTGCCACATAGGCTATGAATATTGTTACTTGCCAACAATATCAAGTATTATTCTTTCAACAAATCAACTATAAATCCACCAAAATTTCAGCAATATAATGCCTAATAACAACATCCATAACTTTGGTGGCTCATATCACCACATACTCTCATTCTCAAGTCATAATTTATCAACGTTTCATGAAAATAAATAAATCAAGAGTATAACAATCTTTTCATCAATGTATTCCTCAATATCATCACATTAAACAACATTTCATTCCATTGAGTATATATTCATGGTGTTGGACTGGGATGGTTAATCCTAAGTCTATAACCTATTTTGATCTTGACAAAGAAGATTGATCATCACTAATATTTCAAATAAGTGTTAATTTTGCAGAAATAAATAAATCTCTCAAGAAGAAATAAAAGGAGTTGATAAGACATGTAAATCACGACCGCAATCTAGGATTCGCGATCGCGACTCATGTTAAGGCATGCTAAAATTCAAGCAGGCGAAATTGCGGAGCCATTCTCGACCGCGACCTTTGAAAAAGAAGAAGCCAAAATGTGACAGATGAATTCGCGGTGAATATCACGCCCTAGTCGCGATTGCAAATTTCAAAGTAACTCAAGAGGGAAGCAAATCCATAACCACAGCTTGACAAGTGTCCTAGAAGACTGTTGGAAGTCAAATTTCATGGAGGGATTTTGTTAGTAGCGACCACAAATCCTGAGAAAGAAAGATGACAGATAGATTCGGGTTATCTATCGCGTCCTATATAAGAAAACTCGCGACCGCGACTTCTGAAAGTAGGTAAAAGACAATGCTATATTTTCCTGGTGAACTAATAAGAAGCTGCCATGTGGACTAGCCATTACACACAAATGGGGTTTCCCTTGAAGAATTTGGATTTAGGGACGACGAAATGGAAGTAGTGACCGTGATTTCATCCTGACAAGCATTTAATGCAGAATCTATCTAGCATGTCTCAAAGATTTGATGAGCTATGATCTGCGACGTCTCTTTGGTGAAGTTTGGCTATAAGTACACCACCAAACAGCCATGAATAAGGTTGTTAAGGAATTTATTACAAGTGATTGAAGCTCTCAATCTTTGCTACTCATTTCCTTCATTTTCTTTATGAATTTATAATTGTTAGGTGTGAGCATTAAACACCAAGTTGTAAGGTTGTAGTGTTAGCCTGTAAAAAGACTTCAAGAAAGGTTTAAGTGTGAGCCTAGTGAAACACTTGAGTGAGGTTGTGTGTTAGCCTAAAACACATTTTTGTAAGGTTGTGTGTTAGCCATCAAAACACAAGTTGTACAAGTTGGGTGTGAGCTTGAAAACACCTTGAGATAGTGAAATACCCAATTGGTTAATTGGGGAGTGGAAGTAGGGTCAATTATACTCGAACCAGTATAAATCGATTGTCTCTCTTATACTCTTTCTTCTTCCCCTTTTCTTTGTTGTTGAAATTTTTATACACCAATTCAACCCCCCTTCTTGGTGCCTATGGACAACAAGTGGTATCAGAGCAAGGTTTTCACAAATCAAACTTTCATTGGGTGAAACAAGATCATGGCACAAGAAGTAAACCACTCACAACTAAGACCATATTTTGATGGAACCGACTATACTCATTGGAAGTATAGGATGAAGATCTATCTTGACACAGATGTGGTGGACCTTTGGGATGTGGTAATCAAGGAATGGAAGCCTCCTACAAGAGTTATCGGTGGCAATGAAGAACTAATCCCAAGGGATGAATGGGTTAAAGCTCACAAAAAGTCAAATGGCAAGAACAATAGGGCAATGACCATTCTCCTAAGCTCACTTTCGAAAGAAGAGATTGGGAGAATGCAACATTGCCAAACTGCACATGCCATATGGAAGACTCTAGAGAACTATCGTGAAGGCATAACCTTAGTCAAGTCAAGTCATTTGGAGATGTATGTCACCGAATGAGAACTCTTCATGATGAAGGACAATGAAAACATCACAAAAATGACCAATTACCTCTTGTCCATTGTCACCAATATGAAGAAGTTTGGAAGAGCACTCACCAATTATGAGGTAAACACCAAAATCCTTAAAACTCTTCCTCTTGACAAATTTGGGGCTAGGGTGTGCAGCATTCAAAAGTCCAATCCAAAGATTGGAAAGGTCCTAACCGATGTGCTCATTGGCAAGCTCTTGACTCATGAGTTGGCCATTCAAAAAGATGAGCAGATGAAGAAGTTAAAGGGCCAAAGTGAAAAACCAAAAAAAAGAACCATGGGTCTCAAAGCTTCAATAAGGGATAAAGAAGTAGACACATCCTCAAGTGAAGAAGATAGTGACAAAGAAGGAGAAGAGCTAGCCATGCTCTCAAGGAGAACCAAAGAGTTGATAAATAGGAGAAAAAAGAGAAGAGTCTTCAAGAAATCAGCCCAAAGCCTAAAAGAAAGAATAAATGATGTCACATGCTATGAATGTGGCAAATAAGGGCACATGAAGCATGAATGTCCTAAGTTGAAGAAGAAGAAAAGATAGGACAAAGAAAAGAAGAAAAGCTTTTCCGCCACTTGGGATGATGACTCAAGTGAAGAAGAGGAATAAAGAGAGGTGGCCAACATATGTTTCATGGCACTAGGGGACTCTTCACAAAAGGTAAGTACATCCTCCCACTCTAATTCTGATTATGAGGTAGATGATATAGATGAAGAGCTATTAAAAGCTCTAACTATGAAGTGTGACAAGTATAAGTCACAAGTTAAAACCTATAGGAAGAAATGCTCCAAACTGGAAGATAAGTACAAGTCTCTAAATGAGCTTGTGAATGAATTAAGGGTGTCTAATGAAGAACTTATGAAATCTGTTGAAAATTTATCTAGATCATCATCTTCCTTAGCCTCACTTAGAAAGGAGAATGACTCACTCAAAGGGGAAGTCATTGAGCTTAGAAGCTCAATCTCTAAATTCCATAAAGGAAAAGAGGCTTTAAATACTCTTATTCTGTCACAAAGACCACCTTTAATTAGGGATGGTCTAGGTTTTAATGGAGCTTCATCATCTTCCACAACTACATTTGTTAGAGCTTCACAATCTCACACCTCAAGCATTGAAGTAATTGGGAAGAAAAGTGTTCCAAGCACTAAGCCTCCTAAGCGTAAGGGCAAAAGGAAGGCTCCCCAAGGCTATAGAGCTAAGGCTCAAAGAGCCAATCATGCTTATATGTATAACAAAAGGCATAATCATCCTCATAGAAAAACCTCTACCTCTACTCATCATATGTGTTCATGGATGCACTCATATGGTCATGGAATGAGAAAGTTTCCTACTCATACTAAATTCATACATAGGAGAAAGATTAACAAGTCTAATCTCTGATGCCACTCTTGTATGAAATATGGGCATGTCAATATACATTGCTTTATTAGGAAGGTTCACCTCAAGTTAGAGGATCCTTCAATCACTAACCCCCTGGGACCCAAGTATGCTTGGGTACCAAAGAAAAAGTGATTGACTCTTATTTTGTAGGGAAATGTGACTACCACTGAAGTAAGTAATTGGCATGTGGATAGTGGTTGCTCAAAGCATATGACCAAAAATAAAAGACTATTCACATCACTCAAGGAGAAAGAAGGTGGAGATGTCACATTTGGTAACAATGCCAAGGGTAAGGTAATTGGCATTGGTACCATAGGTAAGGATGGTTGTTCATTAATTGATAACATTTTACTTGTTAGTGGCTTACAACACAACTTGTTAAGTGTAAGTCAATTGTGTGACAAAGGTAACAAAGTCACTTTTGACCCTAGGGAATGC